>JAXGGA010007826.1:0-60297 GCA_038373865.1 Uloborus plumipes | reverse complement strand
AGTGCTTTTAGATAACCTCTAATTTTCACAAAGAATAAAAGTTGAATTAAATTGCTGCTAATCATTAAAAAATGTAAATTAAAAGTACTCCTAAATTGGAGTGCTCACCACAGACTACTCCTCCCCTTTTTCTGAATTTTTATGTCCAATTAACATAATTAACAATGTGTTAATTTTCTACTGTTGACAATAATATGGAAATTGGTTTTAAAAAAAATTGATAAAATATTAAAAAAATTTTGTGAAAATTAGGAAAATGGAAAAAAAACCCATTTTCTCTCGGAAAAATTACTTACTATTTCTTAACTCGGAATTGTATAAGAGAGTTAAAACAGTAATGGTAAAATTGGCAGTATTAAAAACAATCATCCTTGCAGTATCCCTGCTCATTTGTGCATTCGTAACGTTGTTATTTTCTGTACATCTATAGCACAAAGGTATTTGTAAACTTTGTAAACTTTAATCATCCTTATCATTAGTCGGTTCAGCCGATTAATCGGCCGATTATCAACAACCGATTAATCGGTAATCGGTAATCGGCCAATGTGCTTATCGGTGCATTCCTACTTAGGGCCCCTAAAAGAACTGTTTCCGATTGAAGGTACTATATCTGTCGGCCTCTCAGCGAAGTACAAGGAGTGGTACTTAAAAGCTTCAGCATGATTTTAGTCATATAGGATTCCTAATACTACATTAATATAAGCGGGACTTCCGAGTCCCGTCGAGGTATAAAAATTTAAAGCATATAAGGGTCATTCCATAGAAATGTCAACCTCAGCCGAAGAAGAAAAAATACCGAAGTGAAAATAGTGTCAAAAAATAAATAAATAAATAAATAAATGAAAATCATACAACATAAAAAGTTTTAAAAATTTGGAAAAAGTATTGTAATTATCACTGAGATTAGCCATAATAAATAGTTTGTAGTGTGTTTACTGCTTGTTATTTGATGGTTACGTTAGTCACGTTACGTTAGTCACACTCCATCTTGAGTAAAAGTGACACTTAAGGCTGAAAAAAAAAGAAAAAAAGATTTAATAAATGTGTTTTATGTTTTTAAAAGCCAACTTTACACATGTTTTAAATATATCATTCAATTTTTAGCACTTGCTTAACTTTGAGAAATTTTTGCCTCACAACATGAGCATTTATTTTCAATGTTAACAAAAATGTTACGTTAGTCACGCTGCTATTTTGGTTGAAAAAAAATCTACTATCAGTAATTTTGTTTTAAATTCTTAGCAGAAATGATACATAGATACCATGTTCATTGTAAATCCACCAGCATAACTAAAAAAAAATCCTTTAAGTTACAAGTAAAAGCAGTTACGAAATCAGCTCTGAATGTTACGTTAGTCACTATGGAATGACCCATAATAGACATTCCAACATATCTATCATGATGCTGAAAATAAAGTTTGCTTTTGCCCATTTTTGGACCACGCTGTTTTACATTGTACAGTAATAGGATTGCACAGTATAGTTTTAAGTAAATTCTCATTTAAATTTTGAGTTTAGTTTTCCAGTTTTTTACTGGATATACAAATGTGAAAGATTCACAAACTGAAGCCGATCACGAAACTAATATTGATTTAATTTAAATGATACAAGTAAACCTTCATACTTAATATTTTACTACGGATTAAGCTGCTTTTAAAGCACACTTTCTTTCCATTTTTTTCAGCTGTTGTTTCGTACTATGTAAAGAATTGGTGTTACAGCAAACGCTAAATCTTAAAATAAAATACATATTGAAAAAAAAAAGTCGAAATAATAAAAATGCATTTCTCTTCTATGGTCAATCTGCCATAAAATCACTGACATCAAGAAATGGGTTTTGAAGCAGTAACTTTTTCATTTATTGCTTTTTTCGAAGTGTAATTATATCCTTTACATTATTTTTAACGCTTCTTTTCTTGAAAAACCACATGAAGGGAGCTTTGGAGCTTTCAAATAGTTTCGCGAGGATGAAATAAATGTACGAGGTACGCGATTAAGCCTGGGTTCCTTGATGAAATAATAATATGAAGCATAATGTTAGCGTTATGATGTTTATTTTTTATTCAGATCCTTTGGCGTTTTGGGTACGTGACTTGCTGCATCGAAATTAGGTAGTCGTTCTGAAATGCTGCTGGTTATGTGTTTTAACTAAAAAGTAAGCTTTTTATAGGTGTGCGCGCGTCGTTATTTTGAAAAATATTCCCGTGGGTAGTTGTTTACAAGTTATGCTTCAGTTGTGCTGTAAGTGAAAAGTTATATGAACCTCTACATAAATGTTTTCAATGGGCTTGGAAAAAACGATTATGAGAAATTCGCTTTTTAATTTTTTGCAATTTAGTTTATGCATTTAACTATACACGAATTCGCATATGCCCTTTTAAAACTCGTATTTTGAAACACGTTGTGGTTCGTTAAGCACTCATTTTATTTATTGTCATAGATCAAATTAGAAACGGTGTGCCACGAAATCCATTTTTGTTTCTGTGATATTTACTAATGTTGTTGTCATTTTGTGACTGAAGTAGATTAATTTGCGTGGCGTATCTCACCAGGGAAAGTGGCTAAATTTTAAAAGAAAAAAACAAAAAAATAGTTTTTTTCTATCTATCTTTCTTCTTCTTTGTTTTATTTAATTATTTATTATTATTATTTTTTGTTAAAAACTCGAAAGTAACTTTAAACTCTACCATTTTATGCAGCGTAAATCACGATTTGTAGTAAGGTTACTTTTCCATTATAGTGATCAATCAATTTAGTTTTGCTTGGTATTCGTAAACGTTCTACTTTGGTGGAAATAGAAAAATAGCATTTACGTCATCGAACTTACTTTTTGCTCCTCATCTTCTGATTTTTGTCTTCTTTTCTTATGTTTTTTGTTATCCCAATAAATTAGTAGGTGGGTTATTTTACATTTTACTGTAGCTTTTAGGGCCCTGTTCCACATCAGCGTAAAACGCGACCGAAACCGAAAATCCGGGTACTTTCCATAGGAACGGCTATATAATCCATTTTACGTTTCTGCTTTACGCCAATGTGGAGCAGGGCCCTTATTGTTTTTTTTTTTAATTTTAATGTGTGTTTATTTAGTTGAAATTTTAATATTTTACTGGAGCTTTTATTGTTGCTCTTTTTTGGTTGACGAGTAATGAAACTTTCATGTTATTCAAAGGCAGGTTTTTTATTTGGTGGCTCAGTTTGCTTTACTGGCTTGATATCAGTTTTTTTTATTTTAATGAAGCTTTAAAGCTTATGTATAAGGACTTGTTTTGCTTTGCAGTTCAATATAAGACAAAATAATGTATGGTATCCATAAACAAATAATTTCTTGTTACTTTGGTCAACCATGACGGCAATAAATCAGATGGGGAGAAAAAAAAAAAAAAAAAAACCAAGGCTCCAAGTGTTTATATTTATAACACAGAGGTAGCATAACATGTTCTGTTAAAACTTGAATTACACTGGTAAAAATACTTTATTAAAGCTGCAAAAGCAAGATATCATTTCAAAGACTTTCCGTCGCTATCAACGAGAAATGAACAAACATGTCACATATTTGCTGCAAATTAAAAAAACAAACAGGTTTTTACATTTTTTTTTTATGTTAGGGGTGAATAAAAAGCACATGCCAAGGTCAGCTATACTAGGGGAAGACCGCCTATATTGGACCACTGCTTAAATTGGACCTCGGGCTTAAAATCTGGTACAGAGATCTATGCTAAACTTTAACGGTAGATACACAAAGTTTTAGGAATAAAATCAATGTGTATGAAGTTTCACCAGTCTTCGAACTGTGTAGCGTGAGTTACGGCATGATTTATGTTGAAAACGTGTAAAATCTTATTTTGCGGACTTATACCTAGTAAGATAGTATTAAAACTTGTAAGCTGAGATAAACTGCTGTTATAGCATGACAATCTGTGTTTAATAAGGATCACATCTATGTATTTACACGCGCGGTTGTGATAATTTTTGACAGAGAAATAAGCTGAAGAATGAAAAATGGCATGTTTTCCTTTATTGGACCGAAAAAATTTTCCTATATTGGACCGGTGGTCCAATTTAAGAATATGATTTTAACCCATTAATGCCTAGCGTCCCTTTTTAGGGACGGTCCGAAAAGTGTGTCTGAATTTTTCAAAAATGAACATTTCAACCAAATAATTGTGTTCAATTATTACTTTGGTATTGCTTTAATTCTGTATTAACAGATTGCAGCACATAACCGCTGTAAAGTGTGATCTGTAGCCATTTGATTATGATCTTTATCAAAAATTACATCGTTCGCAATCTCACGAACAAAAAGCTAAGTTTTTAAAGTTATTAACAAGTAAATCTATCTGTGTTTGATATATGTGCTACTTTGATCGATGTTTTAGTTTACCTTTTTTTGCAATTTTGTAAATTTTAAATTTTTTTAGGATTTTATAGCAATTTAAGAACGTCCCTAAAAAGGGACGCTAGGCACCAAAGGCTGCATTGTTTAACCGTTGCTGATTTCTTGCTTAGAATCTATAATTTATATCAAAGAAGTTAGTAAATGTTTTTAGACTGAAAAACAGATAATAATTGTCATTTTTAAAACTTATTTTATTTTCAAAATCTAATTAAATTAAATTAATTAATATATATAAACTTAATTATACAATGTTCTTAAATATTTTCTCTTCTTTTTTTTTAATTACAAAAAATACTCAAGGTAAATTTTGAAAGAAAGCTATTTCAAAAATGTAATTCTTTAAAACACTAATTATTCCTTATATTTCATTACTTTTCCATTATGCATTTAGGTGTTTATTATTGTTTAGTCTGACTGTTGAAGAAGCCCTAAGCTGTTTCAGAAGCTTAGCATTTCACCTTAATGAAGAATTCAAGGATTGCATATGTGTCTGTTTTTTGGGGAAAAGGGGGGGGGGGGTTGCAGATTTAATTTCAGAATTCTCTGAGCATGCCAATTTTGATCTCTATTGTGAGAATTTATTTACTTCTCTTGCGCTCCTACGTGATTATTTGTCTCAGCATGTTTTTGTGCAAGAATCGGATTAAAAAACGCTCATAAACTGAAGTTACGTTGTTCAAAAAAGAAAAGAGAAGAAGTTTTGAATAAATGTCGATGACAGGTAAAATAATATTACGTTGGTTCGGTGGAATATTAGCAATGTCATAACTATTGCATTGAATCTTCATGGAGTTTATCCTATTGTAAAGGCTAAGCGATTGTCCAACATCGAAAAGAAAGTAATTGAAATTGATGAACCAAATATATATGGTTGCTCAATACAAACGTTGCATAGGGAAAAAGATCCCATGCATCAAATATCGGGAACTACCGGTTTTTGATCCACTCTAAAAAATTGTGGTAGCCGCTCTTCATTTTTATTTTAAAAGCCGCTGTACAACATGCATTGAGCTCAAGAGAGCTGAGTTAGGTATTATGGGGCTAGTTGTTATATTGTTTTAAATAAGACTCAGGTAAGATGTGCCCCTTGAAGTAAAAGATCTTATCGGAATGCAGCAAATGCAAAACGTAGGTTTGCAGAACAAATGTTTTGCTGACTTTCATACTCAACAACACCAATATTTCCTTGTTCTCTGAATCTACTTTCCAGTTTATGTTAATTGCTGCTTTTATTTCTTCTTATAAATTGTCATTTTCAATATTACATCGTAGGCAGAAAAAAAAATTTGGTAAAAAAATATGTACCCTCTGGTGCCTAGCGTCCCTTTTTAGGGACGATTTTTCTTTCTTAAATAAAAAATTTATTTTTTACATGATAATTTTTTAACTATTTTTCCTGTCCATTAAACACTATTTGTAACCAGTATACAAAGTATCGTTGAAAAATAAAATGTCAGGCATTAATAGGTTAAGCAAGACTTTTCATTAATTGAAACATTAAATAAGTAACTCATCTGATTTAATAGCGTAGTTAAGATTATTTTAAGCATACTTTAACACCTATTCACGATATTCATTTTTTTTTATCAAGCACATTTTCTAGAAGCTGCAAATTCTTGAATTATTTGTTTTTTTTCTCTTTTTCCATTAATTTGCAGTTTTAGGTTGTTAAACATAGTTATTAATTTAAATAAAATTTATGCTGGTTCACCGAGGAAAAAAGTGAAATTCTTCGATTTGCTCGAAAAGATTTTAAAAAGAAACAATTAATATGCTGCTAAAATGTTCAATGTAGATGAAACCGGTCTTTTCACTGTCCAAAAGCCCCAAAATATATTGACGTATAAAGGTAAACACCAGTTTGGAGCAGTAATGTGTGGTGAACGTGTTAGAAACACACTTGCTATTTTCTGCATGAGTGCAACAGAATTGCTACGCCTCCCTCCCTCCCTATGGTTATTTTCAAAAGAATACGTTCCATGTACTTATCGTAAAAGCACCCCCTGGTGAGCAATATGCTTGTCTAAAAAAGGTTGGATCACAAACGATAACTCACACAATTGATACAATATTTCATCAAAACCATTAAACCAAAAGCATAGATGCAATAAATTTGGTTAAGGGTCATTCCATAGTGACTAACGTAACATTCAGAGCTGATTTTGTAACTGTGTTTACTTGTAACTTAAAGGATAAAAGATATTTTTAGTTATGCTGGTGGATTTACAATGTACATGGTATCCATGTATCATTTCTGCTAAGAATTTAAAACAAAATTACTGACAGTAGATATTTTTTCAACCAAAATAGCAGTGTGACTAACGTAACATTTTTGCAACCCTGAAAATGAATGCTCATGTTGTGAGGCAAAAATTTCTCAAAGTTAAACAAGTGTTAAAAATTGAATGATATATTTGAAAAATGTGTAAAGTTGGCTTTTAAAAACATAAAACATATTTATTAAATCTTAATTTTTTTTAGTCTTAAGTGTTCTTTTTACTCAAGATGGAGTGTGACTAACGTAACGTGACTAACGTAATCATCGAATAATAAGCAGTATAGACAAACTACAAACTACTTATTATGGCTAATCTCAGTGATAATTACAATACTTTTTCAATTTTTTAACTTCTTAGGTTGTATGATTTTTATTTATGAATTTATTTATTTTTTTTTTTGATATTTTTTTCACTTTGGTATTTTTTTTTCTTCTGGTGAGGTTGACATTTTCATGGAATGACCCTTAACGAGAGCGATATAATAATGCTTTCTCTTAAAGCACACCATGCAAGATGTTATCTTTTTTTAGCCTCTGTCTACATATTTTAATCGAGTGTGTGATACATGAATGCGAGAAAATCCAATGAGATCCATTACCCAATATCGAATAGAAGAACTGTTTGGTAACTTTTATGGGTAAACCTCAATCAAGGTCATGGCAAATGTTGTGAGTTGATTCTAAAGAACAGGAGTTTGGCCTGTTAATTGACATGTGTTTAGCGGCATTGACTTGGCTGGAGCAGAGTTCGAGGTAAGTAGTCCAGATAAAACTACTCAAAGTGAGCAGGCTACATGTTCGGTTTAAGTTGTACTGTGTACATCATGTACAAGAACTAGCTACGACTTAAATTAGTACAAGCTCTGCATAATCAGCGGATATTTATCATCAAAGCATGATTGTCAACTTCAACTATGATTTTATAAAGGCCAGGCTCACATATCAATTTACCTAAAAAATAGAAAACACAAAAAGGAAGGCTATCTCAGCAATCATTCTAACGCCGTATGAAAGAAACATAGAACAGAAAAAGTTACACAAGAATAAGCAAGAAACTGCACAAAACAATTGTTATTGCAATATCTGTCATAGAGATGAAGCGCAAAACATGATTAAATGCATGAAATGCTATCGGTGAGTGTATCAACACTACCTAAATGAGACCGAAGCAAAAGAAATTCTATTGCAAATCCTGGAAAATAGCTGTATAGTTCAAATATAAATTATTCTATGATATCCTGGTACGGTCCAATTTAGGAAGCGCATGGTTCAATTTAGGCGCATATATTCCTAAATTAGACTTTTGCAACTTTTTATAAGATAATTTTTTAAAAAATAATTTCCATATTTTTAGAAAATATAAGCTCCTAGGGCGGTTCCTGATTAAATTTAGCTTACAATGCCCTATTTTGTATTTCTGTTTTGCTTCACATTGAGCGACACAGGCCTCCTGTTCTTAGGGGGTCCAATATAGGCGGTCTTCCCCTACACTGCAACCTTTCTTGACAAAAACATCATGACGTCAGCGTGACGTTAGCCTATGAAAAACGAGCTAGATAACACGTCACAGCCTACTTGGCAGATTAGAGGGGATCGCTGACTGCTTGTGAGCTCTTACTGGCTCCGCCCGTAGTGTCAAGTTAAGTTGTATTCTAGTATATATAATATGAGTATAAATTAAGAGATACATAAATGTTGAACATAATCTAACATTATTAGTTAAGGATTCCGGGCTGTTGTGCCGTGATCTGAATTGCTTTAATCCATACGTTTCGATCGCAACTGCGGCGGTCATCTTCAGTGGGTGTCGTTCAAGATGACCGCCGCAGTTGCGATCGAAACGTATGGATTAAAGCCATTCAGACCACCACACAACAGCCCGGAATCCTTAACTAATATTTACACCGGCCGTGAAAGCCTTCATTCTTACATAATCTAACATTATTTTGAACGATTTTTATCAAAACCACTCTAAATTATACTCGTTTTTTGTTATCAAACAAAGATTTTTTTATACCACTTAAGAGTAACATGCTGACGCATTTACAAATAGATAGGTTGCGTAATATCGGTAGTATGCCTATCGAAAAGCCTGATTTTTAATTCTGAATTTAACTAATTCACAAGATGAAGTGATATTTTAAAATTAATGTGTTTAAAATGAGAAGTAACGTAAATTGTTTTCAATGAAATGATCTCTGTTTAATTATTATTTTCGTTTCAGGGGCAGGCTGGTGTTTACATCTTATGTATAAATTTGAAAGTTACATACTGATGAATGAATAGTTTAAAAGGTAAGCAGTATTTAATTTTTTTGAAAAAAAAAAAAAAAAAAAAAGCAAATATTTCAGTATTTGCCTTTTTACTAAATATTTCTTAAAATATTTTCCTGTGTTTGTTTACGTTTTTAATAGTTCCTCCTACAAAAAAAATTTTCTTGTGAGTAACCAGTTTAAAGAATGTGTTGTTTGGTAAATTCATAAAATAAAACTAGTCTAAAATGTTTATGCAAGTTTTACTAAGGCACACATAACTTGTTTAAAAATTGATTGAATTGATACTTCGCGCATTTTTTATAAGATATGCACAATTAAATTTTGAGTGAAATAAATGTAAACATTACGCTTTGAAGTACTTAAGAATATTTTGGAAAAGTTGCAGATTTCACACGAAATTGCTTTTGTCGTACTTGAAATTAAAGGGTAATTCCACGGTATCAACGTATCAATTTTTCACAAAACAGCCACATGGTGGATACTTAATCTTTTCTCAGTCTACTCTATATGCATAATATTACCGAAAATACATAACTGGTTTTGACGAAGGTATATATATATCAGCACTAGCCGGGTACCCGGCCCTGCCCGGGTTTCTGTGGGTGTAGGGTGGTTTAGTGAAACTCATTCATAAATTTCCCAGCACTAAACTGCATATCTATAAACATAATGGCTACTTCTGTAAACAATGGCTATGTTATGGATAAACTATAAAAAAAATAATGCAAGCTAAAAAAAATAGCAAGCTACAAATAATGTTTGAGTAAATAGGAAATGTTATAAGCTTGGTATATTAAAATAAATATATATTTACAGTATCAATCGCACTGAAATTAACCATTTCCAAATATTGCTCGTAAAATAAGTCCCATTATTAGTTTCTATCCTCGTGACAACATTGGTGAGGTGAAAACATCTTATGTACCTAATTTATAATTTTTTTTGACTATAAACACTTTCTATTCTCTAACTATTGCCAAAATCAATTTTTTTTATTTCACCCGTTAGCGATTGTTGGCTCAGATAAATATAAAAATCCTTAGAAGGCAATAAATTCCATACTTACTCCAGAGAAGCCTTGGTTCAAAATTTTCAATATGATTACAATCAATATTGTTGCTGCATGGCACTAAATTTTTGCAACAATGGGTTGAAAATTTAATCATTTAATGGGGAAATGACACAAAATTAACTGTTTTCCATAATAACTTTTTTAAACTAAGCTTTTTAGAAATAAATTATAGCTTATCCTGCTCCCTGTTACTGTAGCTATCTACGGTGAAAAAATGGTTAAAATCGGTCCAGTAGTTTGGAAGATTACACCGGACATACGTTTTCAAAAGTAGTCTTTTATGTATATAGATTTTGTCATTTAATATACTATTATGCTTTACTTGTATTTTTTTCTAAATCTTGCTGTGAAGAAAATTTGTTCCTTAAACAAAACATGAACGGTTTTGGCGAACGTTTATAAAAAAAATATAATTTCATTTAATATGATCTACTTTACATCTTTTTTATCAAAGATAGATTTGTTGCTATAGAAAATACATTAGTGGTTTTGATGAAGATATGAACATCTAGCTGTTACCATAAAAAGTGTGGCATATTTTTAAACTTTCTTATTTGGCTCTGAAATAAAGGACAACAAATATTCAACAAAAGTAATCTGTTTATACATTGATGTGTGAGTTGTCATACTTGAGAAGAAGGAGAAATATCAAATTTATTTTTTTTACATTTTACGAAAGTAAAGGAAAGACCTGCGTACTTCTGTACTCACGATATATTATAAGTCAGTAGTGCCGAACGTACAGTCCACGGGCTACACACGACCCGCAATGCTGTCCGTTGTTTGTTTAATGTTACAAATCGAAAAGCACGAAAAGTGACTATGTTCCACATTCCGAGTCAAATATTAAGAAATTGGAATATTAAAAACATGCATTCAGTAAAATAAGCATCAAGTACTGATAACAACAGTTATTGGTTTATAATTTTCTTGCTGGTACCATGTTTTCCAAAGTTAGAAGAGAATAAAACGTTTTGAAATCTTATGTGTGCTCGCCCACGAGAATTGTTTTAATATGAGGTGCTGCCCTGGGGGTAGGAAAAGGTTGGGCACGTCTGTGTAAACCCATCAATCAAATACAAAAGCCCTCTCAAATACAAAAGCTTGCTTACTCTTTTTTTAATAAGAGATTTTATGTAACTGCGACAATTGTCTTAACTTAAAAAAAATGTATGAAACTCATAAAGGATTACCTTTAAAGAAAGGGATAGACAAGAGCCCATGAGAGCCAGACTTACGTCATTTTATAAAGGCCCATTTTTTTTTTTTTTTTTGCACATCACATTAGGTAAGAACGGCTCGCTATTATTTAAGCTGAGTCGCACTGGTTTTGGCAAGAAACAGGTTGCAAAAATGCGTCATATACTCAGTCATTCCATGTCAATGGACCGCGTCGTTTCCATCCTACCATCTCCGATTTGAACCAAATTTCATTCAGGCGCAGACATGCCTCTGAAACTAACCTATGCACATTGTTAGCTTCCAAGACACACATTTGGAGGAAACATTATCAAATAAGAAAATTACTCCAAAATGGCGGATTAGCTTTGTGAAACGAGTTGTCAAGTTTAGGTTAAACTGCCATTTTGGGGAATTTTGGAGCCCCCTTTTTTCTTTTTCCATTTATCCTAGATGTTGACTATTTGTGTCTTGAATGCTGAAATCTGTATGGGTGGATTTCAAAAGCCCGTCTGCACTTAGAATGTCCTCCGAATAGGATTAGGTTGGGTGGGGACCACCAGATCACGTGACATTAAGTGACTATATGATGATTATGTTTTTGGAGCAATTTGACGCACCTTTGCAACCTGTTTCCTTCCAAAGCCAGCTCGGCTCAGCTTAGCTAAGAGCGGACAACTATTACCTGATGTGGGGTGCTTACGCTGGAAAAAATTGGGCTTTTTATGAAACGACGTATTTCTGCTGCTCATGGGCTCTTTGGTTATGACAGATGTGTGTATATAGCTACTGCATATCAAAAGTGGTACACTGAAAATTTAGACAATATTTCTAAAATTTCTTGCTATGCTTTTATTTGAATAACTAAAGTTGTAGTCACAAAATAATTATAAACGAATGGCACCAGGTAACGCATATCTTTCGTGCTTCGAAGGCAAATACATTTTTTATTGAGTTATGAGACGGAGAGACAGAACTCGGTAAACAAATTAGAACATTTTTAATGGTTACTTTTAGCTCTTTCCTGAGGATCATAACTTTTTAATACCAAATACTGGCTACAGTGAATTTACCGCATTAAACTTGGCTCAATTTTTGTCATTAGCACAGAGATGTTTACATGTTCTATTCCTGACAATCAGCAACTTTTGTTTATGTAAACAAATGTGTTGCTGTAGTTGAGCATTTGGTGTTCAAAATTCTCAAAAAATGGGAGAAAATCAATACTGTTGCTTGTATTGCAAATTCATCGGTATTCATAAGCAAGTCAATACTTAAAAAATGTTTCGAAAAATGCTGTTGTCGTGTTATAGTTAATAATCACAATAAAGATTCGGGGCGTCATTGCCTCGAGAGGCTGGAGTTTTTATTTATGTAGGACAACAGAAGAGCGATTTTCAGCACAACGTGAAGAAATAACACCCGGGGTAGAACCCCTATATATGTACATGTACAAAACCGAGCTATCCGACATTTTGGATCAAAAAAGAGAGTGAAAGATAGCGGCCCTAACGTGTTTTCATTTCCTTTCAGTTCTGTACCTCAGAACCAGACTAACGTAAGTCCATTTTCGTCATTTTTCAGTAGAGGGGAAAAACGATGTATTCGACAATCGTTTTTCCCCTCTACCGAAAAATGACAAAAATGGACTTACGTTAGTCTGGTTCTGAGGTACAGAGTTTTCTTTTTCGAGGAATGCTTTAAAGTTTATTGTTAGAAAAACTTCAAAAGCAACAAATTAAACAAAAGGACGACCATATTCTAAAATATTAAAAAAATAAACAAAACAAGCAGATCATAAAATTAAAAACATTTTAAGTGACGGGATAACACAAGTTCGGGGTTATTCGTGAAAGTTTAATTCGCTTGCTAATTAATTATGAAACTTGTATTTCCCTTTAATATTAATACTATTTTGTTCTCAACATAAATGTTGTATGTTCTTGTACTAATACTAGATATTTGAATTTTCAAGAAAGTGACGACTTTGGCAATTTGCATTCTTTGCAGCTTTACAAATTAATGGAATTGAACTAAAATTTAACATGCATAACATAATTCTACAGGTAAAAGTATGTCACTAAAATAAAACTGGTACTAATCAAGATTACAGTGAACTCTCATTTATGCGCCGGCCCAAGGGACCAACAGAAAAAGGCGCATAAGTGAGAGAGACGTATAAGTGAACAAGCCTATTTAAAGGACTAAAACGCAACATAGGTCCTAATGAGAGAATAAATGAGAATGTTTCTATTGACAAGATATATATTACTACAGTTTGGCAATTATTGGAATGTAACTACAATGATAAAGATAAAACAAAAATTGTAGCATACCTAATTACAAACTGCTCCTTTTAAAAAGATCCATAATAGGTAATTGTTCCTCTCCGAACTCTCATGCGAAAAAAATGCATTCCGTGAGCAATAGACGAAAGATTAAAGGGGAAAGAGAAGAAAAATGCTTATTTTTTAAATAAAATTTTTTTTTGTTTACATTTTAAGGAAAATTCGGCGCATAAGTGAAATATTTATCTTTAGAGCAACGCATAAATAAATGATACTATCATTATTTTGCTATGAAATGTGCTGGGATCATTTAAAATCGTCGTATAAGTGAAAAAGGTTCATAAATGAGGCGGTGTATAAGTGAGAGTTCAGTGTACTTCTTTCGCCCTGCCGAGATCTTACTCCAGATTTCCTACATCTCGCCAATTAATTATCATTTTTTTCGCCGATTTCTTCTTAACTTTGAAATTTAAATAGAGGATCCTATCTGTGAGCTATTAATACTATTAATACAGTGCACTGCAGCACAGTCGCTCATTTTTGCATCATGAATGTTACAGTGCAGCTTCTTTTATAAGGGCACTCAATGGCAGTGAATCAAGAGCTGACGACTGTTTTGATTCAAAATGGCGGATGCGTCGGCTCCCTAGCTATAATAGGGGACTTAACCCAGGGCACAGGTAGGAATTGAAACCATGATCTCTGTCACTCAAAGCAAAGCTGGATGATCTAGCTGTTGGTTAAGGAGGGTGTCGTTTCGGGAAGAGGCGGGTCATGAGTCATTTTTTAGTATAAAGGCCCGGTTTCCTAGGAGTGAAATCGTCGATCTCTGGCGAGGCGACAGACGCCGCCGCCTTCTGCGCATGTGCCTGAGCTGCAGAGTGACGTTGCTTCATGCCACGCTCCAATCAAACTGATTCTGATTCCAGCGTGCGTCGTGCCCGGCGTCGGCGACGATTCTAGGAAACCAGCCCTTAAGGAGGAGAGGCGAGGGCAAGTTTTTTGAAAGATAAGTCCCTTGAACAGTACTTTAACCTACCTTTGGTTCCTTTTGGTTAAGGCTGGGGGGAGGGGGGGTCCTGACCAAAATGACCCCTCTCTAGAAATCCTTAAGTTTCTGCGTTTTGTAATAGAAATACTTCTAGTTACCAGACAACTGATTTTTGTGCTTGGTTATGAGAATTTTCATCATGTGTCATTCACCTAACATGAGGTTTAAAATAATTGGAAAAAATTTGATTTAATGCAAGTAATAGATCGGAATATTTTACCAGTTTATAAAACTAATAATTGCATGAGAGTTAATATATTTTGTGTTCTTTTGAAAATTTACAATAATAATAGTCAAAAAGTTTTTCTGGTTTTATTCTAAAAAGAACTACCTTCAAATAGTTTTATTGTTCCGTGAAATAAATAAATACTCGTAAAATTTGAAGAACCAGGGTACCAACCTTGGTAAAGATGCAACGTATACGGTGGATTTGTTCAAGAAGATACACACATAGGCATGTATCTTATGTTTTTGTACAAAAATATTTTTCAAAAGTTGATACTTATCACCATGATACATATGATTCCTTTTATTCGAACTGATATCAATAGAAGAATCAAGAAAAGAAACATGGGGCCAGAAAATACTTTCATAATATAACGAAGCGAAATCTCGTATGGCCTCACAGAATGAAAAACGTCAGTGAAAATCCAGGCCCGCGCATCAGCCATTTTGGCTCTTTGGCATCCCCAGCTCCGCAACAATGAAAAATCTGACTCAAAATGCCGGCTTGTCAATAAAGTGGCCGTGCTTGGAGCGTTTTGTTTACTGATAACGTCGGCAGCAAAAGTGAAAGAGCGGCTGAGATTTTATGTTTTTTACTTCGAAAGAAAGTGATTCGGGGGCCACGTGGGCCTAGAGGTAGAGTACTCTCCTCGTAAGCAAGTGGTTGCGGGTTCGAATCCCACCTTGCCCATGGATGTTATTTTATGTTATCTGTGCCATAAATCTGTTCTGTGTTTGTCAGGAGGCAAAGCGCATAGTACGCAGTCCTCATGTATGTTGAAGCTGATGGCTTCTGAAAAAAAGAAAGAAAAAAGAAAAAGTGATTCAAGTTTAAGAAAAAAAGGAATTCACTAAAAATTTTTTGGCGGCGCTCTCAGAAAATATATTTTTTTAAAAATTTGGTTAAACACCTCCTTTAAAAGTTGAAATTTAATATCTTGGGAATAAAGTGGAAATATATGCGTAAAAATGTCCTTTGGCAAATGTGATGAGGAAATAAAATGTAAATACATAAATAAAACAGCTACTATCAGATCGACTTCCTTCAGAACATTTAATATAGATACATAAAAGTTTCTTGACATGCCCCAACTTATACAGTCAATCAAACAAACAAAACTTTGTTGCTACGCATCGATTCAGGAAAACAATCATTTTCCGCACGATACATATCCCACTTCAATCGCCAGTTTGAATTTCTTTCTTCCCCTCTTCCAGCACTATATCAGTAAGGAGCACAAACATAAAAATGAAGCTGTTTAAGCATGATAATGTGGGGTGGGCAAGTGAAATTCGTCACACGCTAGATGGTACGGGTAGGGGCTGTAGCCCTTAGCAACGAAATGCATTCCAGAACTTTTATCCTGGCCATCGACCGGGCTTAACATATCGGCCAGGACAGTCCGAGGAATTCTTAAGTTCCTTCGCCTTCGAATGGCTCTCTTTTGCAATTCCAGCCGTAAATTGGGATTTAATTTGGCATTTATTGTTTTTGAAATGGGCTAATGATCCCGGTAGGTCAATAGACTAGGTTTTATATTAAGACAGGTTTTTTTTCTCTCCTTTCATTCTTAAGTTGGATGGAGATTAGGTAAAAGTAAAAATGATTAATTTTAATGTCGATAAAAAAAAAACTTTTTTGTTTTCATTCACCAAAGAAAACGATACTTTTCCGTAAAAGCTACATTAGTTGGTTTAGCGATTTGTTTACTTTCTACCTTGGCGACAACGGAAAATTTATTTTAAGCCATTGGCGATATCTACGAGTAAACAGAAACTCTAGAATTTAGAAATTGAAGTTGTTGAATGTTACCAACTGCAATTAGCTACCTTAGTTTGCAATAGAGAGGAATAAATTGAAATCGCCTCAAATAAAATATGCACCAGGTGATGCACCTTTGAAGGAAGAGTACCAGTAAAGAAGGAGGAATTCGTTCGCTTTCAAATGGCTCTCTTTTGCAATTCTAGCCGTAAATTGGGATTTATTTTGACGTTTATTGTTTTTGAAATGGGCTAATGATCCTCGTAGACCAATAGACTAGGTTTGATATTAAGACTCTTTTTTTTTTTTTTTAATTTTATACTGAAGTTAGTATTGGGTTGGAAGACGAGTATGTATAAGTGAAAAATTTTTTGGTTTAATTGTCGATTTAAAATTAAAAAACTTAAATGTTGCCAGCCCCCAACAAAGGGATACTTTTCCGTAAAAGTTACAATGTTTGGTTCGGCGACTTGTTTACTTTCTACCTTGGCGACAATTTATTTAAAACCATTGGCGATATCTACGAGTACGCAGAATCCCTAGTTGAATATTGAAGTTGTTGAAGAAATTGAAGTTGTTGAATGGGAGGTTACCACAACTGTGACCAACTACCTTAGTTTGCAATAGCGATAAATAAATTAAAATCACGTCAAATAAAATATGCACCAGGTGACTTACCAGGTTATTGTTTTTGAAATGGGCTAATGATCCTGGTATGTCAACAGACTAGGTTTTATATGAAGACTGATTTTTTTTTATTTGATATTTATATTTGCATTGGGTTTTAAGGAGATGGTGTAAAAGTAAAAAAACATAATTAATTTTATCGTCGATTTAAAGGAAAAATAAAAACTTTGTTTCCATCCCCCAAAGAAAGCGATACTTTTCCGTAAAAGCTACATTACTTAGTTTGGCGTCTTGTTTACTTTCTATCTTGGCGATAACAGACAATTTATTTAAAGCCATTGGTGATATCTACGAGTACACAGAAACCCTAGAATTTAGAAATCGAAGTTGTTGAACGTTAAAGTCCGAGGAATTCTTAAGTTCCTTCGCCTTTGCATGGCTCTCTTTTGCAATTCCAGCCGTAAATTGGGATTTAATTTGGCATTTATTGTTTTTGAAATCAGCTAATGATCCCCGTAGTCAATAGACTAGGTTTTATTTTAAAACAGATTTTTTTTTCCTTTCATTCTTAAGTTTGTATTGGGTTGAAAGGAGATTATGTAAAAGTTAAAAAATATATTAATTTCATTGTCCATTAAAAAAAAAAAAACTTTTTTGTTTCCTTTCCCCAAAAGAAAGCGATAATTTTCCGTAAAAGCTACATTAGTGTGCAGATATCTTCTTATTGTAGCCAAGATTTCCTTCAAACTGGCAGATAAAACGAATTTTTCTCACCAGCGAGCGTCAGGAAACCATGGTACGGCTCAGCTCGAAAATAAAGGCAAAAGCTGGGTCTTCCGCACTGAGTTACCGCCCATAAGCCAGGGCTAAGGCAGAACTGAAGCAAACACATCAACAGCTCAATCATAACATCCTAAGACCTCGGTTTCGTTCCTATTTTTGACTACTCAGTCAGGAATAGCCAATAATTGAGCTGGAGGTAAATATCCTCCTATTGTAGCCAAGATTTCCTTCAAACTGGCAGATAAAACGAATTTACCTCACCAGCGAGCGTCAGCAAACCATGATACGGCTCAGCTCGAAAATAAAGGCAAAAGCTGGGTCTTCTGCAATGAGTTACCGCCCATAAGCCAGGGCTAAGGCAGAACTGAAGCAAATACACCCACAGCTCAACCATGACATCCTGAGACCTTCAGGGTATCTCAGGATGTCGTGATTGAGCTGTGGGTGTATTTGCTTCAATTACTCAACTATTCTACTAGTATTACACCAAGCCCAATTGTACCAGTAGGGAATATGGGGCAAAGTGAAATAATTGAGATAAGGTAAATTTTTTAAAAAAGTAATCTAATTTGAGTACGGGCCTACGTACAGAGAGAACAACGTATTTGAAAATGGAAATTTCCTTGAAATTTGTTATTTTAAATATTTGGTAGCAAATTCGTACCTTTAAATAGAATTTGAAAATTAGTATTTGCACCATACCATGAGGCAAATTGAAAAAACACTTTTCTAATGCAAAATTTTTCGTGTGTTTTCTTTAAAAAAAATCTAAAAAAATATATTAAGAAATGAGTCAATACATGGCTAAATGAATTAGAAGAAATAGTAAAAGAATGAATAAAAAATAAATGAATTCATTAATGATTAAATGAATTTGTGAATGACCTAGTGAATACTGAATAAATAAGGGATGAATAAATAAATAAATGTTAAAAATAACTGTTTAAATGATAGCTCTGTGTAAATGCAGTTATAAATGAATGAAAAAATGAAATAAATGATTCCACTTTGCCTCGTATGCATTTGACAAATTGCACTATGCAATTAAGATAAAAAAATACATACTTATATTCAATAAATAAGTATAACACTGAACATCAGTAGGTCATAATTAATATTTGGAATGCTAATGACAAGGACTTTAAACTTTTATGTAAAAAAGTAATATTATTTTGACATAAAAAAGTTACAATTTCGGTGTCCAAATTTTAGAAATGGTCTTTTTTATCATGTATCATGATTTTCAGAGGTGATTGTTTGACTGTAACCAACAACTTGTTTAACCCATTAATGCCTGACATTTTCTTCCCTAAGATATTTTGTATACTGGTTACAAACAGTGCTTAATGGACAGAAAAAATAATTAAAAACATATCATGTAAAAAATAATTTTTTTATTAAGGAAAGAAAAATCGTCCCTTAAAAGTAACGATGGACCCCAGAGGGTGCATACTTTTTAAACCAAATTTTTTTTCTGCCTACGATATAATATTTAAAAAGACATTTAAAAGAAGAAATAAAATCAGCAACTAACATAAACTGAAAAGCTGGGAATACCTTTGAAAATTTAGCTTTTTTTTCTTGAGATAGTGAACGATGTACTTTTTGAAAAAGATCATATTAAAACTACTACAGAACGCACTTTACAATGGTTATAAGCTGAAATCTGTTAATAACGAATTGAAACAATACCAAGACCGTCCCTAAAAAAGGACACTAGGCACTAATGGGTTAATTACACAGTAAAAATATTGCCCGACAGGTGGCGCGCAACCACAGTGAAATATTTTAACATTGCACTTTACCCCGCTATTTCATTTTATCCTAAATTCCCCAGTCAGTTTAATCGTAAGTCAGTGATAAATCAAAACAAACCCAATATTACTCAAACACTGTATGCAAGATTTATTCAGCATTGTAAAAATGAATTTCCTCCTAATGTTAGCATACGAGTATATAGTACACCAGTCCCATCCCTTCGTTTCATCAATCATGTTACAATGTTGTGCCAAGATAAAATACTGATTGAAACCATTAATTTAATCATTTTACTTCTAACAAATAACTCGAGTTACTTCAGGTGTAATAAATCATTTATTTTATTTTACTTTTAATGAGCTATTTATTTTATTTTACTTCATAAGCTCCTTCACCTTTAAAACTATTTTGCATGTTAAGTTCATTTGCCAAATTCTTCTGCAAAATGAGGCATAGTTCATTATTTAAGATTTAAGGATAATGCTTCAGATTCCATTAGACTATTGAAGTAGTGCACCAATAAAAATTAATCTGAAAGGAATTTGATTGAAATAAGAGAGATTATAGAAGTTGTCATTTCACAAGTGTGTGAAAATGTAATTTGCATAATCTATTTGTAAATAAAGCGGGGCCTCGACATTTTGCGTGGGAAAAAAATCTGGGAATAGTGAAAGAGAAACAACTGAACGCTTTTGATTATTAAACGGATATAATAATGCTGCAATGGTAGATGAAATGTCAAGAATTTTACAATTCACAAAAGAAAAAGTTAAATATTTGTTGTTTATTTTCATGATGTGCAATGCATTAGGCTCGTGAAAGTTTCCAAGGTTCGACAGATTTGCACGTTTTGATGTGTTCTGAGACCATTTAGAACATTTTTGGATCTATTCTGATTCGATCTATCTGTATGCGTGTACCATTTTTTGTGTCTATTCAGGAGCAAAAGGATCGAAAGATATCTATTGATTTCGACGTTTTTTTAAATTCTTTTTGTCTTCCCAATTAGCAACTTTTCCGTGCTATTACATTACGAAAACATCTAATTCAATTTTTCCCCTTTTTGTCTTCATAATTCGCAACTTTTCCGCGCTATTACAACCTCGAAATAAAAATTAGTGTTTTGTCTGCAAACCCTATTGAGCATTCGAACGTATTTTCTCGTTACTTTTGACTGTTATATCTCGAGAAGTAATGAACGGAATTAAACAAAAACGAATCAACTGGTGGACTTTAGAGGGTGCAAAAACTGATTTTTTTTTGAAAATAGGAGCTCCAAGGGAGGTGGTGAAGGTGAAACCAAAAGTAGTTTCTTTTTGATTGCGGCTTCCTTACCTCGAGAGATATTGCTCTCATTTAGACGAAATTTGGAATAAAGGTGAACCTAATTGAAACAAGCGACGATTCATTTTTGGTGCCAATTGCTACAAGAAGGCTTATTTGTGTCATCTTTTTGGCTTAGTTAAATCACCAATGTGAATGATAAAAATTAATCCCCCCTTAGGTCAAATTTAAAATGAATTAGCTATCAAACTTAGTTTTATTAGATTTATAAAACAAAAAATAAATTTTGTCACACAGTGTATTTAGTATAACCATTATGAATTATTTTAAAATAGGGGAATGTGGGGCAAAGTGAAATAGCGGGGCAAAGTGAAATGCTAAAATATTTTCACAGTGTGCAGTTATCTAACAATATTTTAACTAAGTTCATATTCACATACCTAATTATTGTCAAAAAATAAGTAGCTCCAAACATCAACGAAAAAGTTTGTTCAAGTGATTTTCAGAATTTGATACCTTTATTGTAATATTCGCAGTTTCTCAAAAATGTTACTGGTTATTCTAAAATGACAAAATATTTGTAGTTTTGATTTTAACTATTAATCCATTAATGCCTAGCGTCCTTTTTAGGGACGGTCCGAAAAAGGGTCTGAATTTACCCCAAATTAACATTTCAACCAAATAATAGTGTTCAATTAGTACCTTGGTATTGTTTTAATTCGTTATTAACAGATTGCAGCACATAACCATTGTAAAGTGTGTTCTGTAGCAGTTTTAATATGATCTTTATCAAAAATCACATCGTTTACAATCTCAAGAAAAAAAGCTTAGTTTTCAAAGTTATTCCCAGCTTCCCAGTTCATGCTAATTGCTGATTTTATTTCTTCTTATAAAATGTCTTTTTAAATATTATATCGTAGGCAGAAAAAAATTTTAGTAAAAAAAGTATGTACCCTCTGGGGTCCATCCTTACTTTTAAGGGACGATTTTTCTTTTCTTAATAAAAAAAGTATTTTTTACACGATATGTTTTTAATTATTTTTCCTGTCCATTAAGCACTGTTTGTAACCAGTATACACAATCTCTTTGGGAAAAAATGTCAGGCATTAATGGGTAAAATGCGATCTACTGATCCATTGCAGTTCTTATTTTGTTTATATTAAGCATGTTTTGAATTTAACTATTCAATTTAATTAGTCAAGTGCACGTGGGGCAAAGTGAAATAGTTCACTTCGGTTTCTTATGCATTCCTTTGCCAAATCACGTACATATCTCTTCATTAATTAATTTATGCACATTCTTTTACTTATTAATTCACCTATTTATTCATTCATTCACTTATTTTATTATTCATTCTCTTTTGTGTTTTAATTTTTTTCTCATATAATAATAAATTCATTCATTTGTTTATTAATTTATTTTTTCAATAATAGTTCCTTTTTTTGTTTATTTACGTATTAATTTGCTGAAAATTACTGTAGCTCATAAAACAGAAAATGTTTCATTACAAAAATATTGTATTTTTCATTTTCCCCATGGTTTTTTTGATGTGAAAATATATTCACAATTTTTTGAAGGTACAAAACAACTGCCAAAAATGAAAAATAACATTTTAAGAATAGTTGTAATATAAAATACAATATTCCTTCTTTATGTACAGTGATGTTTAGGACAAATTTCCAATTTTATTATTTTGAAACAAGTGTGTTAACTTAACTATTTCACTTTGTCCCACATCCCCCTACATAAAACTGCTTAATTTATCGTGACGACATACCGTTCTCACAGGAAAGATTAATTAAAAAGCACTAATTTAAATTGAAGTGAATAAAAATAATATTTTTGAAAAGGCCCAAAAATCTTATTAATTCGAGGCAAGTTCTACTGTCTGACAAATTCCAGAGAACGCAGAATGAAATTCGGAATGAATAGTTGATAAATAGCGAAACATTTCTTTCTATTAGAAAAGAGCTAAACTTCGAAAGTAATTAAATAGATTCTGACGCAAAGGGAGAAGACACAGAAGACTGCTTAGAAGTACTATGGAAAGTTAGTGAAATTGAAAATAGATTTTTTTTTTCTTTTGCCATCAGAAGTTAAAGTAATAAGTTGAACTGTTTTTTGTGCTACATATTACAATACTTTTAGTATAACAAAAATTCTTTATTTAATGGTGATTTAAAACAGGGTTTAATAGAGTACAGAGTTTTTTTTAAAGCAATGATGAATTCTTATTTATTTTCATTTTTGACCGTTGTGGGCATTGTGGTTTCTTTCTCTTTGGTCCACCGGTCCTTGCTGCAGGTCCTTAGCCTCCGTTTTTCCTGGTGATGGTGTGCATGTCCTACACATGCACTCACACACACACACACACACACACACACACACACACACACACATACATACAGGGTGGTTATAAATTAACGTGAGGTGTTTGGAGCCCTCTAGCGTGCAAAGTACTGGGCGAAATCTTGGCAAATTTCATGAGCAAACATATTAGACCACGGGATTTTGATTTCTGAAATAAAAAGAAAATAGGTAAAAAATGGCCACCAGGGGAAAACTTGGCGCTGTAACAATGTATTACTATGAATATCGCGAATCAAATTTGAAAAAATGCTGTACAAAGCAATTTCGCAAAGAAAAAATGTGATTTTTGGTTATGGGGATAGCTGAAAAGTGTTGTGTATCAAAGACATGTTTCTGATATACGAGCTGCCGTGGAAAATGCTGTGCATCGTATCCAGTTCTTGCAACTTCTCAATGGTGATCTTATTGAACTACATTTGTCATTTGTGAAAAAAAGCCATTTTTGCAAATAAAATGGATGCATATTTTGTCAGTAGCATTTAATTCCACGACAATCGGAGTAACACACTTCTGTAGGGCCATTTTTTGAACTATTTTTTTTTTAATTTCAGAAATCAAAATACCATGGTCTAATATGTGTGCCCATGAAATTTGGTAACGTTTCCCCTAGTAATTCACGCGCTAGAGGGCTCCAAACACCTCACGCTAATTTATAACCACCCTGTATATTGAAATTTGTGATTGCAGAAACCGTAATTTAATTCAAGATTTCTAAATTCAAATATTTTTTTTTGTTTTATTCTTAAATTTGATGCAATATGCCACTATTTTAAGGCAGCAGTTAGAGGGCTGAATTCATCTAGACTGCGTAGAACCGATACCGAACCGGTTAAGGAAAAATTCAGATAATTGGATAGAACTGTCATGTTTTTTGTGTAGCTTACTTTCCTGTTTGCAGATTCAGAGTTGGCAATTGTAATAACGCGTACTGAAAATGTTTTTCATCTAGTATGTTCATGAATTAGCATTACTTCTGTCTTAAACTCTCTGTCACTAACCAAGAAATCATGCGTGTAATAATGAAAATAGCTTAGCTAAGTGGCAATTGGAACAGCATGATAAAACATGCTTCTCCGCGCATTAATTATTTGCCCTCCTATCCTCGACCTCAAAATTAAAGGCCTTAAAGTTTGCCAAAATTTTAAGATAATTTGCCATTTTTGTTTCTGTAAGCCAGTCTAAGTTTTCCTAAAATTACATGGGGAAAAACTACAAGTAGTTTTTTTTCTTTTGTTAACTTACTAATATTTTGTTTTTTTCTGTTTCTTCAGTCTCTTCAACATTTGTTTTGTCATTTATCCCCCCCCCCTGACTTTGAGAAATCAATGTATTTACATATAAGTGGGCGTGGTTTTTGTTGTTTTCTGGTATTTTTTTACCCTTTGCCCCCACCCCTGGAAAAACTTGAAATGACGTCCCTGTTTATTCTAATCTGTACCTCAGAACCAGACTAACGTAAGTCCATTTTCGTCATTTTTCGGTAGAGAGGAAAAACGATTGTCGAATACATTGTTTTTCCCCTCTACTGAAAAATGACGAAAATGGACTTACGTTAGTCTGGTTCTGAGGTACAGTTATAACAAAACTTAATGCCTTATTTTCACCTCTCACATCTCACATTCCTTTTTAGATCCCAGTGTAAGAAACAAAGTCCCGTGTATAAACTGTGGAAAATTAAACCCATTAATGCCTAGCGTCCCTTTTTAGGGACGGCCCAAAAAGGTTCTAAATTTCCCCAAAATGAACTTTTCAACCGAATAATAGTGTTCAATGAGTACCTTGGTATTATTTCAATTCGTTATTAACAGATTGCAGCACATAACCATTGTAAAGTGTGTTCCGTAGCAGTTTAAATATGATCTTTATCAAAAATGACATCGTTCCCAATCTCAAGAAAACAAAGCTGAGTTTTCAAAGTTATTCCCAGCTTCCCAGTTTATGGAAATTTCTGATTTTATTTCTTCTTATAAAATGTCTTTTTAACTATTATGTCGTAGGCAGAAAAAAAAAATAGTAAAAAAAGTATGTACCCTCTGGGGTCTATCGTAACTTTTAAAGGAACGATGTTTCTTTCCTTAATAAAACGATTATTTTTTACATAATATTTTTATTATTTTTTTTCCTGTCCATTAAACACTGTTTGTAACCAGTATACAAAATATGTTTGGGAAAAAAAATGTCAGGCATTAATGGGTTAATGCGCACTAAATTTTATGCCACCGGTTTCTATTATTGAAATGTGTAGATACAATATTTTCATCACATGATGTTGTACTGTTAAAAATACACATTAAAATTAGAAAAGACTTTATAGTTTGTCTTTTCTTTTAAAGCTTTTAATGATGATATTTGTTTAAAAATATGTATTTATAAAAATTGTGTTCCTAAATGCCTTAAACCAGAGGAAATGTCTACAATGAAAAACGAAGATTTTCTCAAAAACTATGTGGCTTATTTGTATGAGCATTCTCATTAATACGTCAATTTATTGTACACTAACTCTTTTTCATATTTATCTTTGAACAAAATATGTGTTTAAACTTTCATTCTTAAAGTTTTGTAATGTGCATCAGACTTGTGATTCATTTGTAGGCACTGAAAATATGTTGTATGCATAAGAATACATGATTTTAATTTTATCTTTATTTATTTATTTATTGTGGAAACTGTAATTATGAGGAAATCTATTTACAAAATTTTTGTCTTGGTTATTTATTAATTGATCATCTTTATTCTCATAGTAAATTATTTATTTGATTTATTTTTTCACACCAAAGTCTAATGATGATTTTTTACTGCTTGTAATTAAAATAAGTACATATCAAACAAAACAAAATAATAGGTGTTACATAACAAAGTTGAAAATTTCGTGTAAATTAAAAAAGCATTAATGAAAACCCTTGTGATAAATATGCTTACAATTAGGGAATTCTATACATTGGGCACTGTTTACAATAAATATAATTACAATGTTATGCAACTTAACGGAATTCGCTTATTCTTTTATTTTTTCATTTGAATATTATTATTCATAAATTTATTCATTTTTGTCTCCATTTTTTTGCATGATGCAAATAAAGGAATGCTCAACTTCCCTGTATATTTGTTAAACTCTTTAAATATTTTTAAAAAGAAAAGAAAAAGAAAACAAAAAGATAAAAAAAGAGATGAACTATATTGTCAAAAAAAAAATCGAAAATGAAGAGTCAAAGCTTGTAGAAAATGCAGTTTATTTGATTATTCGCCACGTGTTTACAAAAAAGTGGATAACATTTGGTTAGTTTTAATATCAGTAACACTAAATTATGAATACATGGGTTCACGTATAGTACACGTCTAACGCGGTAATCACTTAATACGCTACCCAAAATAACTAGAACCAAACACTATTAACTTTAAAAAACTGCGATCATAAAATCCTAAAATGTTAAATAAAAAATGAAAAATTAATCATTTTTAAAATGAGCGTACAGTTTCCTTTTAACTCTTTCCACACACACACACACGGATAGACATATTCTTTTCCCATACATAATATTTCCAAAAGTTATTAATATTATTATCATTTTTATTATTGTTATAGCTATTGTAATTGATTTATCTAAATATGGAGATAAGATCTATGATGCTATAAACAATTACTGCATTTTTCATTCAAGGGAATTTGATGCTAAGATTTTCGAGGCATCTATATTTTAAAATAGGGTTTTTCTCACTTATGTTTTCCAGTGTTTCCATGGTGTTTTCATAGTCTATTCACTTTAAAAAACTGCGATCATAAAGTCCTAAAATAATAAATAAAAAAATAAAAAAGTAATAATTTTTAAAATGAGCGTACAGTTTTTTAACTCTTTCCACACACACAATAAAAAAGCAATATAGCACGGATAGACATATTCTTTTCCCATATATAATATTTTCAAAAGTTATTAATATTATCCTTTTTATTATTGTTATAGCTTTTGCAATTGATTTATCTAAATATGGAGATAAGATCTATGATGCTATAAACAATTACTGCATTTTTAATTCAAGGGAATTTGATGCTAAGATTTTCGAGGCATCTATATTTTAAAATAGGGTTTTTCTCACTTTATGTTTTCCAGTGTTTCCATAGAGACCTCGCGCATAATTTCAGTGCGGCGAAAGTACAATAACTGCTTTGATTGGTTGTCCCGCTTTGGAGGTAAAAAAAAGTAAAGAAAAGAACCGGGTGGGTGGGAAGAGAAACATGCCAAATCGTGTGTTTATCGGAATTTTCGTGAATTTCGGATTTCTGTCCATGGTATCAATAATAATGGGGGGGATCTAAAGGAGAAGACTTTTGTGAGAGCGGCCGGAACTACTATGCTAGCTGCAATGGATTTCTCCAGCTCGATCAATAGCGTAGCATTCAAGAAGGGCTAGGTCGAAAGTGTCTACCTCTACCCTAAACGTCTGCAGTGCGCGTCGGGACGGGATTCTTCAGTGGAGAGCGAATCTAAGAGCGGAGCTTACCGCTTGGGCCGGACCACCCCCTCCCAAGAACAAACAACAATCCAAAGAAGATAAAAAAAATTATAAATAAATAAGCAAAGGGGGTTGCGTTTTATTTTTTTATATGCGTTCACCTTGGTTCAAGTGTTCCTGCACAGGTTGGTGCTCTTCTCTCTGGTGCTGCGCTCTCGGTGGTTGAACACGGAAAGTGAAGTGGTGAAAAAGTTTTGTGCCATTCCTCCGCTGTGGGAACGAACCACACTTGCTCAACTGCGATGGAAACAAAGTAAATAGAAGTCGACGCCCCTGGGGAATGATCTCTTCCAGGATGAAACACATTAGCCAGAGGATTCGTAGGAAACTTTTTTCACCAAGTGCCGTCCTGAATTGTTCTTGAAAGTACGTAACTATATCTTCTTAGCATAGACGCCTAGTCTTAAGCTCTCCACGAAGACTAGCGGTTTCACATTTCTTTCACACGAGTCTCTACACGAAAAGAGTTAGTCTTCAAGTCTTCTCTTGAAAAAGCACTCAGCTAGATTTTAAATAGTGCTCAATAGTTTCTTTCTAATCGAATATTTACTAAGCTTCACTAATTATTCCACTGTATTGCTCGATAATATTATAAAAACTCTTTAGAAATGTCTATTTTAAGAATTAGGAACATTAGATTCATCTGTAGGAATTAATACTCTCAACTTAGATCCGGCCAAGGAGATTTGCACATTTTCTACATTTTAATCTAAAGCCAAAGTAGAAGTCCAGTGCTCATCTACGTAACAGTTCCCGCATTGCACCTCAAAGTGGATAATTCAATCGCCGCTCCAGCCTCTAGTCCGTTCTCTACCATGCCGAGAGGAAGTCATCCGGACCGCGGGACAGGAGGGGCCAGCGACGTAGCAACTTCGAAACACGTGCCTCTATCTCCAGGTGTTCTGTTACAATGGCACCGGTAGCTCTGGACAGGACTTCAGTAGTCGGACTGGTCTCGGCGGCCAGCAATGGAGACCACTAGTAAATGGTTACTGCCACCAGTCAAGCACCGTCGTCTTACTAGTACGTCCTACAGTAGTGCACTTACACGCCGATAGTTCTTTTCTACTACAGCAAACGGAATGCTCCGGTCTCGAGAGACGACAAACTGTATTGTTATTTACTCTTGCCGAATCTTATGATGGTCAAATTTACGACTGAGTTGGTCTACAACTTAGCAAGGTAATATACAGATCATTTTTCTTTCCATTTGCAGGATGTGCAAGTAGATTTTAATTAATGTTAAAAAACCGCTTTTAACCCCTTATGCCCTGAATTAATTTGTAAATGAATTTTTATATGCATTTCTTAGTTTTATTTTTAGTTGAAAATTGACCAAATAACATATGTACAGTGTATACAAATTTTGACAACCACTAGGGCTTAGTTCCTAAACCGGTACTAGCTACTAAAAAAACTGTTTCCGATCGCTGACACCAATTGTCGGCTTCTCAGCAAAGTACAAGGAATGGTACTTTCAAGTACCAGCAGGATTCCATCCATACAGGATTCATAATACTAAAATAACGTAAGCGGTACTTCAGAGTACCGTCAGGGCATAAAGGGTTAATGTAGGCAAGATATAACGCATTCGCTGTACATTGTTCATTTGATATAAAAGTGCATCAGCCTTCCGAGTGAACTGAACAATATCAATTCCTTTGTTTACAAACTGACAAGTGACATACAGCAACACATACAAGATTTCATACTTTAATCAGTAGGAATTGTATGAGTCATTTGGCAAAACACTAATCGAATAGCTGGAATACTATTCTGTATCTTTGAATTTCTTTAAAAAAAAAATATTATTGAAACTATTCTTATAGAGATACTTTCATATCATTGGTTTATTTATTTTGGTAGATCGAATCACGACCAGTCCATGTCACAAGTCCTTCTTCTTTTAATGAAGGCATCCTATATGCAGTACAATAAATCTGTTTCTTTCAAAGATAAGTAAAAAATGTTAGGCGTGTGAGATTTTATGCATTAATGATATAATGTAGCTAAAATATATATGTTGTCACATTAAATCTGCGTTAAGCAAGCTTAGTTTTTTCCTGACTTGAGTTATTGAAATAAAATTGAATTTTTTTTTCCTATTTTTAAATATATATTGCGCATAAACAACTTTATAAAATGTGAAGTATAGAGAAAAATGCAAACGTAGATAAAAATTCTCATTATAACATGAGAGCTTCGTTACATGGTGTGTACTTACCGCAGATAGTAAATATGTAATTTTATTCCAAAGTAGTATAAAGTGAACTTGTATTTTATCTCTTGGCGATTTGCTGATCTTTCACACTCATTATACATGTAGCAAATTTATCATCATTTCAATACTTTTGCCTATCTAAGAAGACACAGATGAAACGTTTTCTTCTGTGTCATTTTGTCCAATTTTCAACAGTGAAAAATATATCGTATTCATCACATTAAATAATATTTAACAGAGAAAATACATTTTAAATAGCAATACTCGTATATAATTGTTAAAAATTAATCCACACTATATTACTCACTATTAATTCAAGTTTGAGAATTCATTAAAAAAATTTTGTAGTATAGTTTGAAAGTAAACAAAAAATAGGGGAAAAACATTTGAAGCAGAAAAAAATTCCCCTGTTGAAAATAATAGAAATGACTTTTCATTTATCTTTCAAAAAAGTTTTCTAAGATAATAAAGCTTTTCGTTTCATGTTACGTTTCATTTATACAAAACAAATAAATAGTTAAGATTTTGAATTTTAATTAAAAATGCGATTAATGGAACTTGGTCTTTCAGTTCCACACACAAAGTAAATAATTAGTGTAACTTAGTTGTGTTTGAAAATTTTTTGAAAGTTTTTCTCAGATTTAGGATTTTAGATATAACTTATTATTCCAGTTAATGTTTAGTGTGATATAAATTGCTAATTGTCGTGCATTGCGTTGTCTAACTGGAGTAAGCAAAATAATTTTCTTTTAAATTCAGAGCAAGGAATACCACAGGATACTTGGGTACCCAAGGGAAGTTGAATCTATATCGTTCTCAAAGCTAAAACGTCAAAATAATAGTGTTTTTTAAACACAAACAGAAATCTTTTTTTTTTTTTTTTAATGAGACCATCGTCGCGTGTTGCGTTTATTTACTAAATCTTCTCTTTCTTTATAATGTCTTTGATTTTGTAGAAAGTTTACTTCAAATGCGACTTTCATGTAATTACTGATAGAATATTCGCAACACTTTCCAATTTCAACTTCAAAACTGCTAAACTCCAAGTTTTAGAAGTTCTTCAATTGTGTTTTTAGGACCAATTTATAAGCAATGACTAGCTACTGTACTTCTCATACTATCTTGTAAATGGTTTTAAGTCCTCGTGCTTAAACTCGTCCTTTCACTCCTTAAGAAAATAATATCTTTCCTATTTTAGCATTGTATTTATTCGTATACAAATTTACAAAATATGCAGTTGATTATTAACCTGTCAAGCGTAATATTTCATTTATGAGCAAATATTAGGCGTTAATTAGAACTAGGGTTTTATTTCTAACGAAATTAGCGAAGGAGCCCTAGAATTTTGATTCGTAGACTTTTGCCAAAATATGAAAAATTTCAATATGGAAAAAACAATGCAACAGCCTTTCTCCCATGAGCCATCATCCCATGAGCCATCATACTCCCATGAGCCATCATGATCATGCAAATAAAGCCTCTATTTAGACTTATGCAATACATAGGGTATACAGACCAATGAATGAAGAGTTCAAAATGGCTTTATTAAAACACTTTTAAATTGGAAGTAACAACTGCCTTCTATAAAAGAGGTTCCAAATGTATGTGCCACTGTACAAGGGGTGCTATAAGGAGAGGCAGGGTGTTTCGCAAAGTATCTATGATTTAAATTTGTATAATATAATAGATACACTGTAAAAAAAGTTTTTACAGTATAATACAGCTAATTTTATAGTAATTTCAGAGTAATAAACTATAAATTGTTAATTTTACAGTAGTAAACTAATATTGCTAGTTTCACTGTTTATTGCTGTTCATTTCACCGTTTTAAACTGGAACCTCTGCTGCCAGTATTATACTATTGTTTTTACAGTATAATAAAACTGATTTTATGGTAATATTTCCAATTTTATAGTAATGAACTAAAATTTCTAGTTTTACATTGATAAACTGTAAAACAGCTAGTTTTAGTTTATTACTGTGCTTTTACAGTTTTAAACTGGAACCTCTGCTGCCAGGATAATACTGTAAAAACAACAGCTTATTTTTTGCAGTAAATACATTTATTTTAAAGTACCAAAATGTACCATGAGCATATTTTACAATTCTTTAAAGATTGCCACGAATTGTAGAAGATACACCTGTAAGTACCCCTGTTCCATACTGCTCCAACAGCCAAACGGCTAGAAATGGATGTATTTTTTCATTTGTTGGGCGTTTTTTTTTCTTAATTTTAACTGCCATCCTCCCTCTGAGAAAAATCCCATGAAGTAGAACCAAATTAGGAACTCTGAGTTGTGTTTCAATATTTACACATATCAGTAAAAGCAACTTTAATATTGTGCTCCAACTACTAAATATTGAAGCAATATTGTGAATTTTTCAATGTAAAATTGTGCTCTCTTTCTTCAACGTTCAATCACTGGGCAAATTGATCTAATAGTAAGTTTGCAAATCTTGGTAAAACATATCGCCGGCGTTCCAGCAAATGTCGCTCAGAACACAACCAAATGGACTGTAGGACAAAGTGCAATAGCGAGGCAGAATAAAATGGTAAAAATATTCTACACAGCTTGTAGTGCCACCTGCAGTATTGTAATTATGTTATTAAACATATAGTTGGTTCCAGTCAAAAAAAGATGAAAAAATAAAAACTTATCAAGATCAATTTTTATGATACTACGAATCAATTTCAAAGCTTGATACTCAGGCTGTAATATTTTGTAATACAGCATTTCTTTATAAAAAAATACAAAAGTAATTGTTATTAACATTCCAAATATTAATTGAAGCCTACTGTTGTTGAGAGAAGTATTTATTTATTTAATACTAGCCTTGTGTTGATTTTAAATGTCAATTACGGCCTGTCAAGTGAATAAAGGGTAAAGTGAATAGGATCTAGGTGAGGCAAAGTGAAACTAAGTAAAAACCCGAAAAAGCGACGTTTAAAAACACAAATAGATGAAGTTAAAATTGGCGAACATGTTTCAAAAGCCTAAAGCTTCCTTCTTCAGCGCCAAGCAAGAATCTCTCAACCATCCCATTTCTTGCTTGGCGCTGAAGAAGGAAGCTTTAGGCTTTTGAAACATGTTCGCCAATTTTAACTTCATCTATTTGTGTTTTTAAACGTCGCTTTTTCGGGTTTTTACTCATTTTAACACAAAGTGAACTGCTTTTAATAAAGTGAAACTACTTATTTCGTTTTTTATTCATTCATTTGTTAAACAATTTACAAATTTATTAACGAACTATTTCATTTACATTCATTATTTTTCTTATTTTTCGTTCGTTATTTCACAAGTTTAATCATTTATTTACTCACTAATTGATAAATTTATTAATTAATTGTTGTAACTATTTGTATGTATCCGTTTATGCATTCGGCTGTTTAATTGTTTATTCGATTAAAGAAAAACTATCTTGGTAATCAAATCAAAAATTTTCATTAGAAAAATATTCAACTATCACTTAGCCTCAGATATGGGATAAAGTGATAAATGGGGGGGGGGGGGGTCTCCTAGGGGAGTCCTGTAGGGACAAATTTGCTGCCGGAAAAGAAAAATAATATTTCAATGCAAGTATCATTAAAAAATATTGCTTTCCCTTTAAAGACCGTAATTTTCAAAATAAATTCTATATCCAGGCCCGTCATTTAGGGGGGCAGGGGGGGTCAATTTCCCCCCTCCCAATGGCTTTGAGAAGTCAATGGGTTTACATATCAAGGGGCGTGGTTTTTGCCGTTTTCCGATGAAATTGCATTGTGTTTGCACCCTTTGCCCCCCCCCCCCCTGGAAAAACTTGAAATGACGTCCCTGACCCTATAAAAACTGTAAGGGTATTTTAACTCATTTCAGTTTAAAAGAAATTTGACAGACTACTGCAGTGAACTATGATTCTGAATTAATTATGTCTTGTAAATGAGTTACACGATTCTGAAACTTACATCCCTAAGCTTATTGTAGAACTTATGAACCAGTTAAATTATGTTTAATATTTTTTGCATAACGATGCAACATATAGACGAAGTATCTTATGCTTAAGCGCTGCTCATACACTTAAATACTTGATAACTTATACAATATTTAAAGCTCACAACTTTTTTGCATTGATAAAGGCGTTCCTTGTAACGCCGAAACACGTGTCTGCAGTATCCCTGCTCATTTGTGCATTGTAACGTTGTTTATTTTCTGTACATAAATATTTAAACTGTTTACGTTTTTTCGTAATCTTGAATACAAAAGTTTTAAGGAAAGTGAGTGCCGATCAGGATACCAAGTATTAATCTTAAAGGAAAAATATTAGAAAAATACATGTGGTAAAATTACCATATTGCGACCACTTTCTCTATATGTGAGAAACTAATTTGTCCCGCATAAGAAATTTACTTTGTTTGATTATTTTTAAATAAAGTATTTTTAAGTTATAACCCAGGTAGCACAAAAAACGTTAAAACGTTTTATAAACGTTTTTAATCCGTTGCCACAACGTTAATAACCATTTTACAACCTTTAAAAAACGAAGTGTGCTACTTGGGAAGGTGCTAAAACATACTTTGCTGATATATATATATATATATATATATATATATATATATATATATATATATATATATATATATATTTTTTTTTTAAATTTAACTTTAAAAGCCCACAGCAAATGCAATTTTATATCATGTCTGAGCAGGATATTTATCATTTCATGTCGAAACAAGATATTTTTGAACCCGGATATTCTTATGTTCTTTAGTGTCTGCCCCTAGAGTTACATATCACCATTATTCCGTTTCTGTACGTATCTTGGAACAAGTCTTTCTCGTAAAAATAATACAAGTCATATTTAACACTTTAAATTTTTTTAGTAACAATTTTCCAAATACCTCCTTTTTTATCATCGTTTTTTATTTTAATTGATTCTCCAGTTTACTGAGTATTATCAATTTTAATCATGCAAATTATGAAGAGTTAATTAACATTTCGACCACTATGTCGTAGAGACCACAAAGAGTGTGGACAGCTAAATTTTAAAAAAAAATCATGCCATTACGAAAGAAAAGTTAATCACAGACCAAGCATAAAGTGAAACAATGGCTATAAGACTTTTTTGTTTGAGATATCAAAAAATGCTTTTAGTCATCTTTACAAACGCAACATTTTGGACACTTAATAAATCAATTATACAATTTAAAATGGGATAAGATTCACATAGTTTGTCGAATGCTGAATTCAAAGTCACTAACTGAGCAAGGATTTTATACTAGTTAGTCTTCTTAAAAATCTTACCAAATTCTATATAATTTTTTAACAGGCTGATGGGATGATCCTTGTATTTATTTCAAAATAAATCCGTAAAATCAATTCTAGATTCTCCATGAGAGGTAGCATATTGGGACCAAACAGTCTAATGCTGACTTCATCTACTGGAAAATACAAAAATAACTTTTTCGTTTCATTTTCTTAAATGCAACTGTCTCATTCCTCCCCGTTATCCCCCAAATTATATGATTTCTCATTCATCCCAACTCTTCCCCAAAAATAAGACTAAATAATAATGTAGATTTGTTGAAATATTATTCACCCTTCCTTCTTTCACAAGAGGAAACAATTACTTCTGACAACATAGCAGACCAGCTGAAATTAAATACTTCCATCTAAATAATTTATCGAAACGCTTTCCAGTACCTGTTAGTAAAATTATTAATTCCAATCATGTAAATCGTTGATGATTCTTGCATTAACCAGATACGTACTGTAAATGGTTAATTAAATTAAGTGCAACTGTCTCATTCCTCCCAGTTCTTCCCCAAATTATATGATTTCTCATTCATCCCAACTCCCCCAAAATGATAAGACCGCTCATTCTTCCCAACTCTTCATCCAAAAAAAAAGACTAAAAAATAATGCAGATTTTTAGAAGATCATTCACCGTTCCTTCCTTCTCAAGAGGAAACAATCACTTCTGACACCATAACACACCAGCTAAATTAAATACTTCCACCTAAATAATTTATCGAAACGCCTTCCAGTACCTGATAGTAAAATTATTAATTCCAATCATATAAATCGTTGATGATTCTTGCATTAACCAAATACGTACTGTAAATGGTTAATTAAATTAAGTGCAACTGTCTCATTCCACCCAGTTCTTCCCAAAATTATATGATTTCTCATTCATCCCAACTCCCCCAAAATGATAAGACCGCTCATTCTTCCCAACTCTTCCCCCCCAAAATAAGACTAAATAATAATGTAGATTTGTTAAAAGATCATTCACCGTTCCTTCCTTCACGAGAGGAAAGAATCACTTCTGACACCATAGCACACCAGCTGAATGTAAATACTTCCATCTAAATAATTTATCGAAACACCTTCCAGTACCTGTTAATAAAATTATTAATTCCAATCATATAAACCGTTGATGATTCTTGCATTAACCAAATACGTACCGTTAATGGTTAATTAAGTGCATTGACGAGTAGTGCGTATAGGCAAGTGTCGGAGAAAACTGATTAAAACCCAGTTATGACTAAATTACTTAAACCGGAATTAATTATTGTAGTAATTAGATGATTGTATCTTCCTTTCAAAGTCAAGATATTAAGTCTGGTTCTCTGTTTGTACTTGTACAATATTTTAATCCTTGAAATGAATTAAGCTGTCACATTTAAGTTAAATTTCCGGTTCGCAAATTTATTTTCAAAAATATTTCTAAGTAATTATTATCTGGCATAGCTAGATGATAATAATCGACGTTTTAGTTCATTTGTTTACCATCTTGAAAAGAAAAAACTTAATAATGTAACGTGCCTTACAAAAAAGCAATTCGTGTTTTTTCTTATGTATTTATTTTATTCATTTGTTATTATTACTATTGCTTTGTTTTATTTATTTTTGCCTTTTGACGAAAAACAATAGTATTAAAGAAATACAAATATTCCAAAAAATTCGATCAAGAATTTTACACGGTAAAAAATAGGTGCTGTTTTTACAGTATAATACAGCTAATTTTATAATAATAAACTGTAAAATTGCCAGTTTTACTGTAGTCGACTGTAAACTTGCTAGTTTATAGCAATAAACTGTAAAATTGCTAGTTTCACAGTTCATTACTGTGCACTATACAATTTTAAACTAGAACTTCTGTTATCCAGTTTTAATAGTATAATACAGATAAATTTGTGATAATATTGCTAGTTTTACAGTCATAAACTAGAAAAATGCTAGTTTTACAGAGATAAACTGTAAAATGGTTAGTTTTACAGCTTGTTACCGTGCTTATAGATTCAATCTGGAACCTATGCTACCGGTATTATACTGTAAAAACAGCTTATTTTTTGCAGTGTATCAGCAAACATTAATGAAATACCATTGCAACAAATAAAGCTAAATATGTATTTAAAAATTTTGTAAATGGGAACTCTTTAACTCGATGATAAAAACGTATATACAATGTAAAAATCTATAGAGTAAAAGCACCAGTAGTTGGTCATTTATTTGATCTTTTGTTGATCTTGTCTAACCTAGAACTTTCAGCTACCAATACAGCAACAAAAGCAAGGTAAAACTTTAGAATGAACCTTTCTGATAGTGTATCACCTACTTGTTTCAGAAATTTAAAAAAAATGTTAAAATCCAAGCTATTGTCAAAAGCTGCAAATGCTCCAGTAGCCGGCCACAGAATCATCTTAGCTGAAAAATAAGCAGAATCGCAATCTTGGATGACGGGCACACCATTCAAAATGAAGTGACTCATTACTAATTCAAAAAGAGTACCCCAAAACTTAACTGCCACTGGTTGACAATTGAGGATAGGTACATGAATGTGTGAATGCGGCATATCTGATTTTGAATTAAAAATGTACTATTTATAAGGAATTTTATGTCATTGTGACCGACTACTGGAGCACTTACCCTACTCTGTCACTATTTTTTCCACACTGAAATAGCGAATTGAAATAGTTTCTTGATATTTGACGGTTGGCCACAGAAAACAATTTTTAATACATTTAAAAGTGCTGTAAAACTAGGAACGTTGTTTGATAACCTACATACACTGAACATAAACAGAAGATAAAAATTTAAAAACTGCCGTACTATACTCGACTGCAACCTTTCTTGACAAAAACATCGTGACATCAGCGTGACGTTTGCATGATTTTAGCCTATGAAAAACGTGCTAGATAAAACGTCACACCCCACTTGGCGAATTAGAGGAGATCGCTAACTGCTTGTGAGCTCTTATTGGCTCCGCCCGTAGTGACGTTCAGTGTCAAGTTAAGCTGCTGTCTAGTATAAGGGAAAATTTCAGGAAAACTGGATGCCCAAAAGTGTTTCCAGTAACGATGTTCTTAAGTAACGCTACCAAAGCTGTTATAGTCTTTTATTTTATTATACACTAGTTGTGGGGCCCGGCGTTGCACGGGCTTTAAAGTAGTGATGAAAATTTAAATAAACTACTCGCCGTCAAGGCGGTATATAATGATATATAACCGCCAAGGCAGCTCGCCTTTAAAGTAGCGAGGAAAGTTTCAGCAAACTACTCGCCGCCAAGGCGACTCGCCTTTAAAGTAGTAAGGAAAGTTAAAACAAATTACTCGCCGCCAAGGCGGCTCGCATTTAAAGGAGGGAGGAAAGTTTTAGCGAAACCGGTTTCAAAAAACTACTCCCCGCTAAAGCGGCTCGCTAAAAAACTTTCCCGCATAAGAAAGTCAATCGCATTATTTGCACATGCTTCCTCAGGAATAAAAACAATGTCAAGTAGCACATATTTAACACTCTCCCTAATAAACAAATACAATTCCCTACCAAAAACAAATATTTCCAAACCGCTCTCTTCCTGTAACATTAATTGCAAAATTCCAAACAAAAAAGTTGTTTTAATATTTAGATCGCAGCCAAAAAAAAATCCCTGCTAAAAACATGAATTACAATTTAATTTGAAACACATTTTCAAAATGGTACCAGAAAAAAAATATAAGCCATTAAGTATGCAGGAATTCAAGTGAAACACGGACGATCGCATTATTTGCCTTGTTGAAACGCCGTAAAATGAAATGCTTTTAAGAAACGAAATGAAGAAAAGGACACCAACAATGAATTTAAAAGATGTCGCCATAGCAACGCAATAAAACTTTAATAGTTTGATCAGGAAAGAGGTTTTCGAACTCAAAGTTCAAACGCTTGTAACTTTTTTTCTAGTGGAGATAAAAGCTTGGTTCTTCGACTGTAAGTCGAATCAATTCTGGGGTTAAAAATATCGCTCTATCCAATGGCGTAAAAATCAAAACTGTGGAATAATTAGTTTATTTTTTATTGATGGTTTTAATGAACCAAGTATTGCAAGAAATCGGGTGAAGCCTTGCAAAAGGCAAGTTTAAAAATTAAATAACTCGTGCTGTGTTTAAGTTAGAGAATCGGAACAAACTGCATAGGACGGACAAAATTTTTCTGCTTCCAACGATATATAACATTAATATGTGCAAGTAATTTTTAACCCCAGTATTCGGCGATTTATGAGAAAATTGCCTTGAATTCGAATAAAAAACGAATCGCTTATCGAATCTTTTCAAACTATAGCCTAAAGTCTTTCTGGATAAATGGACTATTCAACACAAAAAGAATTTTTCAAATCGAACCAGTAGTTCCTGAGATTAGCGCGTTCAAACAAACAAACAAACAAACAAACTCTACAGCTTTATATATTAGTAAAGAGTACCTGGGGACCGAGCCCACTCGGTTAAAAAAAAAAAAAAGAGGTTTGTAAACTCGTGTTTTTTTCTAAAATGCGAAGTACTTATTTAGATCAACTTGAAAAGCATTTTTAAGCCTTTGGTTGCAATTACGCATTTAAAACAGCCGTAATTTGTTTTAAAAAACACAACCTTATTTAATCCATGCTCACCGTAAAATCACACCCAATTTCATTTCATTTGGTGCCGAAGGCGCGGGAGGGGTTGATGAGAATGGATGCAGAGTCCCTGTTCTCCAGTACGCATTTGGTTCCAGTTGGTTTTGACTTTCACTTCACTTCACACTCCAAGGTTCCCCCCGTAGTCATACCGCACAAACTCACGTGGTTTAACCGGGATGGGGCCCTGAAGAGCGCTCTGTTCATTTTTGAACCAGGCCCAAGGGCCGAGCAAACCCTTGGCCCAGCATCCCCCAGAGGTATCGTTTCACTTGGAGGATTTTATGACCACGAACATTTTTAACGTCCCCCAGCCATCATTAATGAAGACGGTGGATCTTTTATCGGCTGGGCTTCCTCTATATGATCGGCCCGGGACCCTCCGGTTACGAGTCCGACGACTAACCGATCGGACTACCGCGGCCCACACCCAATTCTAACTTTATTTTGATTGATCTTCTTTAAATTTCAAAAACAATAATAATTCTAACGTGTTGCCAAAACTCATTTGAAAAATACCATAAAAATTTAAATTTACGCTGATGTGATTAAATATGAAATCCATTGTTATAATAAAACGTGGTTGCTGTGAACAGTAACAATAAGAGTAATCATAAAGAAAATAGCGAAAGAAAGCTCGTCAAACTTTTAATGAAGGCACAAAAAACCGCGTTTTTACAGAAAAAACGCAGATGTAGATGAACTCAAAAACCAAAACTTTATCTAAATACAAAATTTTATCAAAATCGTTAGAGCCGTTTTCGAGATCCGAAATATATATATACCAGAATTGCTCGTCTAAATATATTAGATAGATGTAATTTTGTTTCGAAACTTAATATTTTAAGAAAATTGAATTTCATATTTATTGATTTTTTACCTGAAATATCTTACTAAACACTCTTGAGGAGGAAAAAAAGTATTTTAAAACGAACTATCACACTTTTATACTCAATTTTGAAATCGTACTTGAAAAGTAAAAAGTAATCTGATTTTTATATAATGTAAGTTACCATAAAATTGAACAGATGTCGGTGGACAATCATCACTGCTTTTATTCCATGGTTTTTGAATAAATGAAACAGCCTGTATAAGACACTTATGTAGTGAAGCCTTGCTTTAACGTTTCAACAACAATAACAATTTAACGTTGCCAAATACCATAAAATTTAAACTCGCGCTGATGTGATTAAATATGAAATCGATTGTTATAATTAAACGTCGTTGCTGAATATCCTCAAATATATATCAGGTCGAGATTGGGGTGCAGATGCTCGCACGCTTCGCACTACATATATCTCCCTTGTTAGGCCAATACTGGAGTACGGCTTTCCGATTTATTCCTGTGCTTCCAAGACTAGCCTGGATAAGCTTGAGAGAGTGCAGCACAGCGCAGCAAGAGTCATCACAGGGCTACAACATAGTTGTCCAAATGAAATTGTGGATTACGAAAGTAATTTGCCATCTCTTTCCCAGAGAAGAACCCTGTGCCTTACAAAATATTATAACAAGCTAATTAGCTATAACGAGCAAAACAGAACTTCTGGCTACCTCCTTGATTGGACCAACAACCAACGACTAAAGAAGCACAGCCCCTTTTCCTACGCCAGGACACTAAATCTCCCTTCTTCGAATGTAGAGGGTCACTCGTTGAAACCAGTAGGGGCCGGATTAGAACTTGACGGAATTTACTTCCATGAAGAGCTCCTAACAACTGTGACAAAAAACTCGGAGATTCCGGCTCTCGTTAAGCAACTGGCACTTGAAACAATCCATAATATCCCACCTTCTTCTCTGAAAATCTACACAGATGGTAGCAAAGGTGAGGGTGGAGTCTCGGGCAGTGGGGTATATATAAACACAACCTCTGGAGTACAGGCATTCAAAATAAGAAACCCAGATAACTGTTCCGTGTTTAGATCAGAGCTAGTTGCCATTAGAAGAGGTTTACAGTATGCAGTAGAGGTGGGGGACCAATTTAGGGACATCTGGATTTTGACCGATAGTCGCGCTTCGGTTCAGCATCTCTCAAATTGGAGCACTATTGGAGATCAAACTAGCCTGGACATTCTAAAGATTCTTGAGAGACTATCACCCAAGCATACAGTGCATTTCCAATGGATCCCCTCGCATGTTGGAGTAGAAGGGAACGAAAAGGCGGATTTCTTGGCCAAGTCGGCGTCAGAGGAGGGAGTTAACCCAGGAGGAACGCTCACATCTAGTGAGATTACATCCCTGGCAAGGATTGAATTCAATCGGCTCATGAAAATCCCTCCTAGCCATTCCTGGTACTTTGCCAAAAGACCAGGTGAGACTTTCAACATTACTCCAAGACCATATCAAACTGCCTTTTCCCGCATTCTGAGTGGGCACACGAGGGGACTCACCTTTCAGCAGGGGAAAAAAACTTTTCCAAATTGTCCTTGGTGTTGCGCCGACGTGGCTTCCCCCGGACATATCTTGACCTGTTTGAATTTTACAAAAGACGAAGTCCTTAGGGACCCTATACTTTTTTTAGATGTTTTAGAAATTTTTGGTTTTATGGGGGTTGTCTAGCCCAGCTAGACAACCTGAGATAAGTAAGAAGAAGAAGAAGAAGAAACGTCGTTGCTAAGAAACAGTAACAATGAAAGTAATCATAAAGAAAATGGCAAAATAAAAGCTTCTCAAACTTTCAATGAAGGCACAAAAAAAAACGGGTTTTTTGTGAAAACTCGCGTTTTTACAGAAAAAACGCCGACGTAGATGAACTCAGAAACCCAAACTCTATCTAAATACAAACTTTGATCGAAATCGTTAGAGCCGTTTTCGAGATCCGAAAAATAAATAAATAAATAAATAAATATATATATATACAAGAATTGCTCGTTTAAAGATATTAGATTATTTATTTTTACTCTTATTTATTCAATCCGAGAGTTTCAAATAGATGAGGCAAATTATATTAGTGTGTCTGCAATTTATTATTTGTTTTTTCCTTTATTTATGACAAATGCACTTTTGTTAAGTTTCTTGGTAGTAAAAAAATAAATGAACTTGCATTTGTCTCTTCAAAGATTTGCCTGTCAAGAATTGCAGATAAACGGAAGTTACTATTTCATGCTCCGCATATGACCAATGGTATCTCAAAGATTGTTTATGCTTGATCTTATTATTTTGGCATTAGACAACTAAATCTTATGTTTTAAAAAATCTGTTTAATAGCACTAAAAACTGAGCACTGTGTTTTGAGAAGTTGCCTATTAATTAGTGATCGTGGCACGAATAACTTTAAAAAGAGCTTTCTAAATTTATTGGTTAAAAATATAGACTTTTAAAAGAAAAATTAACAATCCTTTCCAGCAAATTGAGGGTTGCCAAGGTTTTCTCAACATATATGCTAGCTTATATATTATGCCTTTCCCCCTCAAATGATGATTTAAGTAATTGAATTACAGATATACTGATTATATGCACCTTACCATTTGAAATCTCTATAAATATTTTATAATATTTTAATCTATTGTCTATCGTTAAGATAATTGTTGTACTTCTGTTAGAAAAAAAATGAATACTAAAACTATTCATTCTTATTATCAGTTTTCCTTTTTTTGTTTGCGTATTATTTATTTTGAAAAACATTACAAATCTCTATTTCATTTGCAATTAACGTTAAATAACTCATTTTTAGTTTTTGTATTACTCAAGAGAAAAATAAGATTATATGGAATTATCCTCATTAATTTTTATTTTTCCTCCAATTTTTTGTATTTAAAATGAATGAGTGAGATAGTTATTCCTCTGTGTAAACAGAGTGCGGAGAGATTAGCAATCCGCAATTAAGTTGTAATATTAATCATTCATTGATATTTTCTTTTTACTCTTACTGAAATAGTAAATATGCTGTAAATTAATAAGTACAGAAAGAGAGTTCATTTCTCCCACAAAAGCATTTAGTAGTTTCAATATGCTTAGATGCCATGTGTTAAAAGTTCGATGCCTCAGAACATCGATGGTAGAAAGCATCATTGCTTTTTGGTTGATGTATTGATACTAGAGTTTTGGACATCGGTGTTCTGAAAAATCGAATTTTTTTCATCTCCATCGCATCTCAAAAATGTGCTATTTCTTTTCAATTTAGAAAGAAAAAAAAGATAAAAATAAATAAAATCCATAAATTAGGACACGCAAAATTGAAAGCAGTTTGTATAATGTTATTGAGAATTGTGGTAGTTAATTAAAAAGCGGAAAAGGCGACGAGATATACGAGTGAAAATATATTTATTTGTTTTTAACAATTTTATTTTCTGTTCTACTTTCTTGCAATATAAAACAAACCACAAAACGAGACTTAATGTGTCTTAAAAAATTACTTAATACAGTTACATTAATTAAGAAATAAATACTTCAATAAATATTAATTAAAAAAGCTAGATCTTTAAGATGGGGAAAGTGTATTAACCGGTCTTTTTGCAAAATCTTCCCCTTTTCTTTTCCTTAAAAAAAAAAAAAAAATGTGATAACATAGTCCGATTCGAAAAAGCCCTTTTTATTTGTTCTAAAGATCCCGAACATCTCATTACCATGCTTTGTTTTTTGTTTTGAGCATTTTATGTTTCAATTTGGAATAGAACCAAAAACCTTAACATTAGTGTTTTCGAAACAAAACTAAGGCATCAGTAATTAGTTGTTTTGATACTGAGTGAAAACTGGCTTTTTAAAATTGTTTATACATTTATATTTACCTATTTCGATTCACAATTTCATTTTAGGAAAATTTTTCTTTGTTATTCAGTCTTACAATTTGTTTCTTCTACGGTTTTGGGCTTATAGTTGTCGAAACATTTCTGGGCTGGAAATGTTAATCGTAAAAGTCATTATTAGTTGAAATTTACTGAAAAACAATTCCCATCATTTTGAGATATTTAACTTTGTGTCAATTTTAAGCTAACATTATTTTTCATTATTTGAGAGGCAGATTTTTTACACTATAGGAATTACTTTTTTAATGTTAAAAAGGTCGATTTGAAATAATTTATAGCTTAAGACAATTGAGTGAATACTTATTTGATGTTAGAGTAATAGATGTTAATATACGGTACAGTAGGCTCGTTTAGTTTGTGAAGAAACTTCCCAAAAACTGCTGAATGTATAAGTACACAATCATTACAAATTGATACAATACATTTATGCAAACATTATAAAATTGACTATACGTTATTTGTACGTCCGGAGTTTATACATAGATGCTTTTTACGGTGCTATCAAGTATTTATACAAGCAGGGGTGCCCACAGGCGGGGATTATGGCGCAAGTTGCGCCATCAAAATTTTTGCAGGGGATTTTTTAAAACTAATTTATTTATTTAAATAATTTATTAATTTATTTTTTAATTTAAATTATTGATTTATTTTTTAATTTAAATTAAAAACACACAGATTTTTTTTAATACAAAGAAATCATTAATTTATTATTTTTTTAATTTAAATCAGTTTTTTATTTCTTTATTATTATTTATTTATTTTTTATTTGCGTTCGTGTGTGTGTGTTTAGAATGTCTGGAAGGAAAAAAAAGCGATTCTATTCCACGCACAATTCGAACTTTAAAAAAATTAATAATATATATATATATATATATAAAATAATATTTAAAAAAATAAATAAATAATATTTAAAAAAATAAATAAAATAAAAAGGAGGGGTAAAAAAGGTAAAAAGCATAAGAGATATGTGAAAATTTTTGGGGGGGAATTTGCGCCACTGAGCTTGAGGGTGTTGGGCACCCCTGTATACAAGAAGTTGCCTGTTCCACAAAATATAAATGTCTGTGGTTCATGCGCTGAAGAACGACGATAATTGTGAGCCATGGCAATTTTTTAAAACTAAGCTTTTCAGTAGAGAAAGGAAATGTTTCGAAAAAAGAGCGCTAGTTTTTTCAATTGGCTTATTACCATTATTTACTCCAAGAGTCAGATTTTGGTGTCACAATATTGCGAAGGAAATATAATTTACAATCATTTGCATTCTATAATTTATAATTGAATTGTGAACTTAGGTAACTCCAACTTCCATAGTTCTGAAAGGGTTAGAGCGTAGCAAAGTACTTAGTCAGTAAATTAACTGGAAAAAAATAGTGTTGGAAATTCATCACTGCATTTTTTTTGTTTTTCAAAATGAAAAAAAAATATTAATACTCTGACATGTTTTGACGTTGATTAAAATTCAATGCAATAGATCTTCAAAGAACTTTATAATCTCAATATCAATTGTTTATATTAAGTCACATTATAAAAATACTTAAATATAACACTTACTTGATACATTATTTGTAGTAAAATGCGATTGCATTTCCTCGTAATTGCGCTAAATTTTAATCTATCGAGAATGCAAAAAAAAAAAAAAAAAAAAAGAAAGAAAAAGAAGAAAAGAAAATTTATAACTTCACACAATTTTAAATTATTTGTTTTCTGTTCTTTCTCTTTCATTTTCCTTTAAATAAGTTTTAAAAGGTATATTTGCTTTTAATATGAAAAGCTACTTTAAAACTAGTTTATACTCTTCATGTGAGAAGAAAGAGAAATATTTTTCTTCAATTAACAAAAAAAAAGGAGGGTGAAAAGTATACAACACTGTACAGCAGCATTTTTAACAAATAATTGATTTTTTTTTCGTCGGCCATGTTACTAAGCAAAATTTAGAGCACAAACAGTAATGAAAACTGCTTTTGAAACGGCTAAAGGCTTTTTATATTTAAAGTAAAGGAAAAAACATAAGTTTAGAAAATGCAAGGTATATGGGTCATTCCAACGAAAATGGTACAAATCATGTCCGAGACTTTAGAATTTTTTAAAATCAATTTTAATAACTACCACCCATTAAGTGTATTTTTCATTGGTCCTCCATTTAATTTTGTGCCATCAAGTATCAATTGATTAGGTATAATCCATTTAGAAATGACACAAAAAATATATCTTTGTCAGAAGAAGGAGAAAATGACGTGTCCCAGCTTCAAATTGCTAGAATTTTAAATGTGATTTAAAATTAAACTGAAATGTAACAACAAAATAAATGACACTGCACTGCACAAAAGATGCTTCTGACACCATTTCTGCAGTTCATTACGCAAATGAAAAAAAATCCCCCCCAAAACAATATTATTTATCCATGTCCCTAGATTTTCTATGTTTCGAATTGTCCACTCTGTTATATGCCTTTTGGAAATAAAATAAACAATTGCATTCAATCTGATGTATTTTTTAAAAAATATAGGTAGTGTAACTGCCGTGATTAGCTTGCTACATTGAGTTATGTAGTCAACAACCAGGGTGAGCCTAATTCTTTTTTTATGATAGTTAATTTGAACTGTTGGATGTCCATTGTGTTAGAGCCGATTTCAAGATGAAAAAAAAAAGATTTTTTCTTGAAAGTGTAGACAGACTTACAGTTTTAGGCTGTTTATTCCACTTTATGCTTGTTCTGTGATTCTAACTTTTCTTTGTGATTATACAGATATTTTTAAAGGCTTATTTGTCCACTCTGTTAAACAAAGTGATCAAAAGATTTAAAATCCTTTCATAAATGAGTCATGTACTAGTTATTTACACTTTAATATACACAAATAAATGGAAACTCAATAAAAAAAATATGATTAGTTGATGGGGAAATTATTTAAATTGATAATCAGAAGTAAAGAGTTTCATACATAATTTGTACAATTTTCGTCGGAATGACCCATATCTAGACGAAAAATGTACAAATGCTTTTACACGATTGAATTGAATTTGAAAGCAAAAGAAAACATGTATATCCATCAATTACTTTGAAAAATCAGAAAGAATTTTTTGAATATTACTGAACAAATTCATGTAAAAGTCTTCAACATAAGCACATAATTATCGTATCACAATCCGTTTTGATTGACATTTTCTGTAGAAATTACTAAATTTGTTGCATTTTCTGTAATTCTAACTGATAGATAAATAAATGCCCAAACTGGTTTACGACTAGTGTACTGAGAGAAAAAAGAATTTGCATAAGTGTTTAAAATTAATAGCAAATAGCTGTTTAAAAGCAAATACGATGTCTTGCTCTTGCTTGAATTTCAAGTTTCTTTCTTTGAAAACCTAAGTTATGTTTAAGGACTTAGTTAGTTCAAAAGTATTCTTTGAGTATTAAAGCTACACGTTGAAAAATTGAATTACACCGCAATTACGAACATTGTGTGCAATGAGTTTCCAACGGTGTGGAAGTATAGGACGTATAGCAGCTTCTGTTCTGCCAGGTTTTCAATACAGTGGCCTACTGAAGAGGGAATATCTGGCTCAAGTTTATTCCAAGAAGTAATTCCTTCGTCTTAGATACTTTTAAGTCAAAGTCACAAGTGAATTAGAGACTTAAAGTGGCTTTAAAGTTACTACTGACTTTGACTAAAGCCCTAAAATTTAGGAATCTCTTCGTGGAATTTTATTGAGAACTGTTATGGGATTCCTGCAGCAGTATATTGCTCCATTAGAACTATCGACAGAGCGGGCTACATGTGCTATGACTTCCACATCATTGGAAATGGGTTGTGCAAAAATTCTGGTGACTGCAGTGAAGAACAGTAAATTTTTGTGGCATATATCACTTTTGCATTAGATGAAAATAAATAGGTGCCACAATTAAAGTTCCAACCATCGTATTGTTTTAATGAATTTTCTTTATCAGTTCAAGATTTTATTAACAACCTATTGCGTCATAAGTTATTGTTTTTGAGAAATTTTTAAACATGGACTTAGCATTCTGGATTCGATTTTCTGTCATTACTCTTTACAAAAACACAAATTTTGAGAAAATTGAATAGGGAAGTTCTATCACTTAAATTAATTTAAATGGAAAAGGAGGGTTAACAACACGTAAATTGCCCATTTTTTTATGATCAAGAAAAAACGTTCTGTGAAATTCAAATCAAAAATAGTTTGCACATATTCTTTTAATAATGTAATAAAATGACATGCGTCATGATACATAACGAAGCTGCAAAACCATCATTGCCCATCAACAACAATAACAGCAAAAAAAATAAGATTAAAATTAAGTCCCTTCGCTCTTAACCCATTAAACGCCGCTATGTGAACCACATTGAAAAAATTTTACTTTTGGCATGTTTTGAGGAGCAATACATATCTTTAATCATATATAGCTTAAATTTTTAAAAAATATTTATTTAGTCAAGAGATATGGTATGGTCCCAAAATGGGAGACTTGGCGCTTAGTGGGGATAACATAAATATCTCTGCTACAATAGTGATGCTTGAATAAAATCTGACTAAATCTAGTTTAAAAACCTAAAAATCATTTTTATGCAGTTATTTATTGATACTAAAATATTTTTTTTTTAATTTTAAGTTTGTAAATTATTCAATATACATAAAAGTTTTAAAATAGAAATTTTGCAAACTTTCTCACTTACTGAGCATATTTTTTTGTATGAAAAGATATTATCACCGAGAATTTCTCACATTTTTGTCTGAAGCTTTAAGATTGTCATATACCATACAGAAGTTATAGGTTATTTTCATTAATTATGCCGAGGCAGAATTAATGAAAATAATAGAGCAAATATATTCAGGGTTCAAGCGAGGCTAAATGAAGAAGACCAGTCCTAGACTTTTATAAAACAGAACTAAGAAATTTTTATGCAGCGCAACGTTATATTTATTTCCTCATAGCAAGGCTTTTTTTTTTATTGTAAAGTCTACTTCACAACATGTTTGAGAAAATGATGTACAATTCATAATATCAGAATGTTTTTAGAAAAAAATGGTTTGTATGATTGACGTCGATGTATTAGCGACAGATCTAGTTCCTCCGATGTCATAACGAAAATTGCAATAAATTCTAAAAATGCGAATTGAGGCTTATTCCATTATATAAGATCTAGGAAAGTATCATCAAAGCTTTCCCTCTCAATTATCTGATTAGAATCTGGCGGGTGACAACAAGTGACACTGTACTCATTTGCTAGAAATACATTACAATTTGTTGTCGCCATATTGTTCAAAGCTTGCTGCTAAGTCAAAAATTTTAACAATTTTAATTTCAAGAAATGTTCTGTTTTAAAATTGAAAAAGTTTCTGCTTTAAAATTGAACCTCCTTTACTGAATGCCACTTGCTATTACTTCGGGAAAGCGCTCATCAGGGGATCTCACAAAGGACAAGAAAAGTGGGCTGGATAGTGCCTACTGCAGCATTAAAATTTTTAGGAGAGAGAGAGAGGGGGGGGGTGTTATTTTTTGAATGATTGAATTATCATTTTAGTGGACGTCTAATCTTCCCTTGGAGGAGGTGCACCATTGTCCTTATAGAGGATTGGTCACCGCAGTTTACCTAGAACATTCAGCAGAACGAATGGAATGTCACCTGTTCTGATAAAAGCACCTGATTTTGAACAACAAAAGAGAGCTTACTATGTTCTAATACAAAGGGGTTGACCTTCAACAGTAAATAACAGAGAGGGGAGGGTTTATTCATGCAAAATGGGGGAGGACTTAACTCCGCTACTCGTGACATTTCCTACTAATCAGAAAGCGCCAAGTCTCCCATTTTGGGACCTGTGTAAATAAACAGCTAAAAAACCGGTTTAAATTAATTTTCTTAACCCCTGTTTGTTATGACTTGAAAAAAGATCCTTTGTGATTTATATTCCATGTTTTTAAACTTCTACGTTCGATTTTCTTATTTTTAAGGATTTTTTTGCCTTATGAAGTAAATACAAGCTTTTTTGCTAAAATTCAACTATTTTTTTAAAATATAATTTGCATTACAAACTTTTTGAAAAAAATACCAATTAAGTTAAGTACTTTGTTATTCAATTAAAAATATTTTTAAAATATTTATCTTTATTACTTACTGAGGAAAAAAATCTTAATCAAAGGTTCCCAAAATGGGAGACTTGGCGCTTAATGGGTTAATATGATTTTATTTTCTTTTGCTTCATTATCTTTCGATATTCGAAAGCATATATGTTCTTAAAGCATTGTGTATGATTTCTAATGTGTTTTCCAAAAGTGGATCAGTAATAAGTATTCTTAAAGTTTACAAATGCCTTTGTGCTGTTGGTGTAGAGAAAAATACAACATTAAGGAGGCACAAATAAGCAGGGATACTGCAGACACGTGTTTCGGGGCTACAAGGAATAAATTTTGGGACTTTTATTGGATGATTCTTCATCCTAAAGCTCACACTTCTTGCATTGAAAAACGGGTTCCTTGTAGCCCCGAAACACGTGTCTGCAGCATCCCTGCTTATTTCCCAAGTAGCACACTTCGTTTTTTAAAGGTTGTAAAATGGTTACTAACGTTGTAACAACGGATTAAAAACGTTTATAAAACGTTAAAACGTTTTTTGTGCTACCTGGGTTGTGCCTCCTTAACGTTGTATTTTTCTCTACAATAAGTATTTCTTGTTTTTGACTTTTTTTCTTCATTTAACCAAACACCTACTCTTACATTCCTGCACCTAAACATAAAAGGTATGAGCAGTGCATTTTAACATTTTCTTGGATACGTACATCCGCTGTCTCTTTTCTTCTTCCTTTATTTTTTCTTTTCCTTTCTTAAACTTTCGTTTTCGTTTAATCGAAAATGCTTCCGGGGCCACTAAAATATCTTGGACGGGCTACTGGTTGAAAATCCCTGCTTTAGGCAGCCATTTTATTTTGCCATTCATCCTTTGAAAGTTATTACCATCTATGCTTCATATGGGTCTGTAAAGAGTATTGCTATTTATGTCTGATATTGGAAACTTATTGAGTGATGGGTCAAAAATACATTGTAGTATCATCTTCACAATTCGAAAAATTTCGTTTATTTCTGTGAAGGTCAGGGGCGGATACAAGGGAGGGGCGATGGGGGCGATCGCCCCTCCCTTGGGGCACTCTTTACTGTCAATTTTTCTATATTGAAGTATTAAAAATTCAATTTTATACGAGTTTTAGTGAAGTAGGGGGAAGATGGTTTGGGTGTCTCCTCCGGAAATGTTTCGGAATTGAAGAACAAACCCTTTGTGATCAATATTTTTAAACCAGCATGCATAGAAAATAGTAAGAAAAATCAATCGCCCCTCCCTTGAAAAATTTCTGGATCCGCCCTTGAAGGCATACAATACAATCCTTTTTACGTTTTGTATAAAGTCTCATTTTACGCTTGGTGTAGTTGGGATGTAACAAGTTCTTAAACAGTAACTTTGATCACAAAATTATTTGAATCGTATTTTAAAGTGATACAGTTAGTAATCTATTACACTTCTTTGTTTATATTTTTTTTCTAATTTTTGTCATTTATGAAAGTAGGGGGAAAGCTAATTTCCATATAGAAATAAATAAAGCACAAAACTTTACAACTTACTGCACAAAGTTTTATGCTTTATAAATTATGCTTTAAACATTCCTTTTATAACTGAACTGTTGTGAAAAGTTGAAGTTACTGAAGGTGTCCATATTCTCAAGTAAAAAATGCAGTACTTCTAAATTTGCTGACAGGACCAAATATCATTTTTGACCAAACACATCGGGTTGAGACCAAATAATTCCTGTGGTTAAACCTCCGGTGAAAGTCGACATCCTCCAATTTTTAACTTTTCGGTAAAACATACACACATATACACTGTTGATAAAATAAATATTAAGACAATAAATAGTTACTACTCTGGAAATATGTGCTGTTTTTGTCTTTAACGATGATGAATTGACCAATTAGAACAGGAGGCATAACTGTTTCAGCGCAGAATGAAAAACCTTGTCAATGGAGAAAGTTTTATTTATTCACGCTTGTTAGCTCCAAGTTCGTTTTTGCAGTAATCTAATACCACTCAGTTGCTTGAATTTTACCTGTTTCTATTCTGCCCATTTGTCAATTCATGGTGTTTAAAGGAATATCACCCCCTCCTCTTTTATTTTCTCTCGTTTTTCTTTGGATTTAGTGTAAAAGATGGGTATGTTTTGTTTTCCTCAGTTACAATAACCATACATGAAGAAAAAAAATGTATTGTGTGAGATTAAAATGAAATTTAGGATTCTTGGTTCAGGATTATTTCAGTTAAAAAGTGCAAAACGTATTTTAGCCATAAATTTGGTTTGTCTCAAACATCGAAAAAATGATTGTTTACAAGGAATATCTATACTAAAATGCAACTTAACTTGGCACTGACGTCACTACGGGCGGAGCCAATAAAAGCTCACAAGCAGTCAGCGATCTCCTCTTATTCGCCAAGTAGGCTATGACGTTTTATATAGCTCGTTTTTCATAGGCTAACGTCATGCAAACGTCACGCTGACGTCACGATGTTTTTGTCAAGAAACGTCGCATTTTAGTACATTACTTTAAATTACGCAAGAAATCAACCGTTTGCCTTTCTCCCATTTTTGGGGGGTGTAGATCGTCATTGTGATAAAAGACGCGATTTTAAGAATTACTACTTGCCACTTGGTGAACACAAGACAAATACTGTATTCCATTTGTTATCTTCAATTTAAATTGTTAACTTGCTGATTTTTTTTAATGAAGTAATGGCCTATTTTGAGAATAAACATTCACACTTTCCAAACTGAATGAAATATTGATTGCGAGCATATCTGCGGAAAATAGAATTAAAACTCCAGTTCGATCTTCCTTGAAAAGTCTTTTAGACAAATAGCAATCCCACACTTTTCTTTTACGTTTTCACGATTAAAAAATAGTTGTTTTTCCCTTATAATTATAAAAGAAGCATATTAAACAACAACATTTGATTATTTCCACCAAGTAAATTCTTAAAAAATATTTGAAGCATATTTTCATAAGAGTTACATTTTGAAATTTAGCCCTCTTTCCAACCATCCATTTTGCATCTCTTTTTCCATTTTGGGTTGGAGCATTTCCCATTATTTTCAAAACTCGGTGTCACTGTCTATAGCGGAATCTTTCGCCTTTATTGCTCACGGAAGGTATTTTTTTCCGCATGAACTATAGTTCGGAGAGGGACAATTATCTATTATGCATCTCTTTGTAGGGAACATTTTTTAATTAGGTATGCTACGTTTTTGGTTTTCCCTTTATCGTTGTAGTTACGTTACAGTAATTGCCAAATCGTGGTAATATGTCCCTTTTCTATAGAAATATTCTTATTCATTCTCTCATTAGAAACTATGTTGCGTTTTACTCCTTTAAATAGGCTTGTTCACTTATATGTCTCTCTCACTTATGCACCTTTTCTGTTGGTCCCTTGGGCCGGCGTATAAGTGAGAATTCACTGTATTTCATTAAATCATGCCAGGCTAACGGGCTCGATTTTTGATTCAAGAAAGTTTCACTCGAGTTCGGATTTTGGTCCAAGACATAATCACCCGGACCCGGTCTCGGGCTGTCCTGAGCTTTCAAAAATGAGCCCTCACGCATCTCGAGTACAGATGTATCCCTTTTGTATACGCCACTGGTTTGCATGACTTGAGGTATTGTTACACGGGACCCACTGATCAGCCCCTTGACCATTTGACCCTTCTCAATCACGCAAAGTACCGTGTTTACCTTTACTTCTATTTCTTCCTCTTCATTCTTCCTTTTTTAAAGGAAAAAGAAATTGTTTCACGGAAAGCGAGAAATGAACAGCCTTCACCAAAAGGGTGAAAGTTCGTACCGGCTTTGATAAAGACAGACAATAGCAGTAAAGGTGATAGAACCACCTCGCTTGAAGCTAGTACAGTCTTCGACTGCCTTCAAGCAAGGCAGTCAATGGCAGTACCAGCTTCAGGTAAGGCGGTCAATAGTAGTACCAGCTTAGAGCAAGACGGCTGAAGGCGCTACCGGCTTCAAGCAAGACGGCTGAAGGTAGTACCGGCTATTTTCCAAGGTAGCAGAAGCCGCTCATTTTTATTAGAGCACTGATCATATGAAAGTGACCCCGCACAATCACGCCAAAGTTGCGTTTTTACCTTTACTTCTATTTCTTCATCTTCATTCTTCCTTTTTTGAAGAAAAAAGAAATTGTTTCACCCCATACATCGTATTTTGTTCGATATTGCACCCCAACCCATATTGCGCACTTCTACTGCCTGGTTAGCATTCTTAATCGCGTGCATTAGTTATTCTCGGAATTAAATAAATAAATAAAAATTAATATTAACGTTAATACATAAGTATGAATATCTTCCAAGTTAAAATTACTTTACTAGTTCGTACTTTTTCGCTTAGGTATATCATCGTGATTTTTAATCTTGACGACTATATTTCATTTCATTTGTTGTCACGATGTTTGATCGAAGTTACATAGAAACCACTTGTCTGGCGATAGTACACATTATTCATATTTTTGTAGAAAAAATTTATTTTAAGATTTTTAAAAGAAAAAAAAATATAGAAACAAGGCTAAAAGTTCCTTTAAAAGGAAAAATACTACACTAAATAATTAAAACAAACCATTAAGAGTAAAAAAAGAAATTCATCCAGAAAAAAAAAATACAAAATGGTGTTGAAAATCCCAATAAAATAATCTAATCTAATCTAATCCACCAAGTCAACTTAACATTAACGCGAAAGTAAGTTCTAAATTTTCACTTAAGAAGAAAGTAAATAAGTCGTCAAGACATGCGACATACCTAGTACGGAAAAGAATAGCATCGATTTTTAAGTCTAAAAATAGTTAAAATTATTTCCTATAATGAAGAGAAACTTTCATTTGTAAAATGTTTTATGTTTTCATGTGTATACGTACTATTTCGTCCAATAGGTAGTGTTTCTTATTGAGTTTTCGTTTTGTTCCGGAGTGGTTCATATTTTAATAAAAGAGCTTAAAAACTTAAAAACTGAATTTAGTGTTATCAGTTGAATTATGTCTCAAATCTTTTTGTTTTAGATATTAACCAAAATGATTAAACTTTGAAGGATTCAAAGTGGGTATCGTTTGGGTTTATTTCTTCTTTTTTTTAACCTATTAATGCCTAGCGTCCCTTTTTAGGGACGGTCCAAAAAAGGGTCTGAATTTCCCCAAAATGAACATTTCAACCAAATAATAGTGTTCAATGAGTACCTTGTTATTGTCCCATTTCGTTAGTAACAGATTGCAGCACATAACCATTGTAAAGTGTGTTCTGTAGCAGGTTTAATATGATCTTTATCAAAAATTACATCGTTCACAATCTCAAGAAAAAAAAAGCTAAGTTTTCAAAGTTATTCATAGTTTATGTTAATTGCTGATTTTATTTCTTCTTATAAAATGTCTTTTTAAATATTATATCGTAGGCAGAAAAAAATTTAGTAAAAAAAGTATGTACCCTCTGAGGTCTATCGTAACTTTTAAGGGACGATTTTTCTTTCTTTAATAAAAAATATTTTTACATGATATTTTTTAAATTATTTTTCCCGTACATTAAACACTGTTTGTAACCAGTATACAAAATTTCGTATGGAAAAAAAATGTCAGACATAAATGGGTTAAACTTTGAATGACTCAGAGTGGGTATCATTTGGGTTTATTTTTTTATTTTATTTTATTTATTTTTTTTTAACGAGATCATAAACTTTACAACATTTTTTAAGAATAGCTTTCAAACTGTTGCATTTATAATTTGAAAGTATTAATATTATTAAGCCTTATTAATAATATTTAGTGTGGTTTTAAATCCACACATTCACAGAGAAGTAAACTTTACTTAGAGCATTATTTATTTTTATCCTTAATAAAATGACACGCCGTAAACACTAGTCCTGCGATAAATTTGTAGCAAATGTTTTAAATCCATCAACTGTGCTTCGTTTATAGGGGAGACTGGGGACGGTTGTGACGCGGGGCGGTTGTGACAGTCGTCATGTTAGCTAAACCATAATTAATACCTGGTTGAAGCAAAGAGATAGAGTATCAGCATGTTTGTCTGAATGTTTGTCAAAGCATTGCGGTAGCCATCGAGCGACATTAACGCTAGCAGAGGGGTTGGTTACTTTTTAACAGTCAAAAGTAAGTTTTTTTGTTCGATGTCTTTTAGTAATTCCTGTTGAATGTGTACAGATAGCGAAATGAAAGTTTTCTCCCAGTTAGTAGTGAACCTTACTAGTGAAATAGCAGTGATTACTTTTTATGTAGGCTATTTTGTATTGCCATAGCGATTGCTGTTTTCAAAAGTAGTGGGTTGTGGTCGGTTGTGCCAAATTGTGTGGGGACGGTTGTGACACGAGTAAAACATGTTTTTATCATATTTGATGCCCATAATACGCTTAAAGAAGACAGAAACAGGGCAGTGTGACCTAATGAAATATAAAGAAGCTTATAAAGAAGTGAAACCCTTTCTTTCTTTCGGACAGCTTTAGAAATGCAACGTTAATCATAAGTCTTTGCTGCGAAACATTCATTCACAATGAAAACAACGTGTGCATAGGTTATATTGCTCATAATAAAGTGCTTTTGAGCTTACATATACGCTGAAAGCAGATATGAGAGTAAAATGGCTACTGAGAAATAGTTCCGTTCATTTATGAATAGAAATGTTTCACGTTTGTTCGTGTAGCTCATGCAACTAGCCTTTCAAGAGTAACAAGCTTCAATAAAACAAATAAATGTGGAATCTTTCTTTGATACTTGAGAATTGTTATGAACAGACACGGTTATGACCCACAGGATGTGCATAACGTTGCCCAAACAGACGTTACGAAATTCTAAAAACCTGATATTTTAGTAAGACTTGGTATAAGGCTACCGCAACTAAACGAGACACATTGTTAAATGTTAAACTTTCCCAGATGAAGGTTATGTTGAATTACGTTTAATATTACTTGAAATTAAAAGTGATCTAGACTGTTTTGCTGTATTTTTGAACTTGTCACAACCGACCCCAAGCACTGTCACAACCGCCCCTGGGGTGGGGTCGGTTGTGACATTTTTTCTTTTTTGTTTAATTTGGTCCTGTGAGTTAACTATTGTACTAAGGGAGAAAACTTTAGTGTTTATAAGCAGGCAAATAAACACTTTAACATAAAAATAACTTTAAACCAGCTCACAGGCATTACTAAAAGATCTATGGGGGAGCAAATGAAAATTGTCACAACCGTACCCAGTCTCCCCTACTCGAAGCAGATTTTAGATTCATTTTGTTTTTAGTTAAACGAGTACGTTTGCATAAACGTCATCTGATGTATTAAAATATGTATGCATTGTAATTAATGTTACAATAAAATTAGAAAAATTGAAATAATTTTTATACATAAAACATCAAAAAATACACCAAAAATTTTTTATTAGCGTCCAAATTTTTAAACCAATATTTTTCATATATTTTAAAAATTAATATATTTTTCCTAAAATTCTAACTTCAAAAAAAAAAAAAACTATTTTTAGTACTATGCGGGAGACCTAAATGCGCATGAGAGCAAAAATTTTTATTTGACTATAATTTCCGGCTTTATTGCAAACAGTTTTCAATTTGAAATTTTTTTTTAACATTAATCTAAATTTTAAAAAAGAAAAAAAAAATAGAAAAAAGAATTATTGTTGAAGAAAATCATAAACTTTAGGCCTCGTGCGGGACACCTAAACAGTTTTTGATTGGGATAAAAAAAATTTTGGAATATGTGGGTAGGTAAGAGCAACTTTTTATCAACTTAGTAAATTGAACTTCGAAAAGAAGTTTTTTTCCATACACCCTAGTGTGGTTCACAAACCTATGGTTAAAAAAAAAAAAAATATCCTAGAGGTCACGGCGGTGTCTCATTTTTTTACCTTTATCTACTCTAATATACTGCCACAATTTCAACCTCCTACTTAAATAAAAAGACGGTGCTCAAAGCTCAAATAGTTCTCCAGTTTTTGTCAATTTCAAGCGTTTTTCGATTGAGCGGCAAAAAAAAAAAAAAATCCGGGTGTTTTGCTATCATTCTTGCTGATTCTTATGTTTAATGATTCCCTGAATCCTAATATGGCCACCTTTTCCCCCCTTTGTCTCCCACTTTTTAAAAATAGCGCCCCCCTCCCCTCCTATTTTCCTCAGATTTCGACAATTTCATAGATATTATTTGGAGGGGAAGGAAGCATTATATTTACCATTAACATTCTTCTATAAGGCTAGAGAGGTGAAAAGTTCAAAATCATAAACAACTTTTCACAAGTTAGGAGGCTCATGCGGGTATTTTCCCCTCCCCTCCTTAAAATATTTAACATATCATCAACAACTCATTTTTTCCGGTTTCAAAATTTTACACTTCCTTTTTGGTGCAACACAATAATATTGGACTACCATCTATGACTCCCACGTCCAAAAAATTTTTCAAGTTGTAAAATACAAGTAACATATGAGTCGCACCGCAGATTTCCTTCAGAAAAGAACCTTTCGGTATCATTTATATTCATTCCAGTTATGTTCGAGCGATTACCGTGGGGGAAACAGAGATCATATTTGGATTCAGTGGGGCATTTTACATAAGAAACAGCGAGAATAGTGTTAGATACATTTGAAGTTCATTTTGTGCCGAACAGTGTTGTTATACTGAAATTTGCTAAAAGTTTTTAATTAAAGCCAAAATATTTAAACTTCTTGCTATGCAATTCAACTTTCTATGTATATTTATATATAGATTTTTTTTTTTTTTTGAGAGAAAGACTTTTAGTATTGAATATTTTATTGTCTCGGCTCAAGTTGCTTCAACAGCAGGTAAAAGAAACTGCTTATTGTCTTCATTATTGAAAGAAATTCTGGTAAATTCTTGAATTATTTGAACATTTCCCTCAGCAACGTTATTCACCATTATTTATTTATTTTAATTTTTTTCTTTTAATTATGTGATTGATATTATATTTGCATTCGTTGGGGCGCAGGATGAAGAATGTTGGAAAATTATACCTAATATTCATGTTTGAAAAAAATCCAATTGCTCTGTACTACACTTGTTATATTTTACATCCTTATTCTTGTAATAACTTGCTTTTCTTTCAACCAGAATTTGATGTGAAAAACTAAATCAAACTGATTAATTCACCAGAAAGGTATCACACGTACTTTAACAAAACTGTCCTAGTTGTTATTTCAATTCCAGGTCGTTCCATATCTTATAAGGTTTTTTCCAAGTTCAGATATTCCCAGAAGTTTTAATAGCAAATGGAGCATCTATTAATGTTCAATCTATTTGTTTTACTGTACAAAAAGACGCTGAAATTGTAAAAAGTGTTGTACTTACGTTTTTTCGCTCATGATTAAATGAAAAATCTCTTTCTAATATAGGAACACAAATATTTTGAGACATATAAGAGACTGAATTTTCTCAGAAAGGCTCCCTAATTGACTAATAATACCTCAATTATCTCTTTATAATCAGCAAGAGTGATCTATAGATTTATCTAT
>JAXGGA010007825.1:0-60314 GCA_038373865.1 Uloborus plumipes | reverse complement strand
CTTTATATATATAGATTAAGATTGACACTAAGGCAGTGAAACAGGCAATCGCAAATTACAATCGCGACTGGAAATGAATTACATTAGAACGTTTCTTGATAAAAACATCGTGACGTCAGCGTGACGTTTGCCTATGAAAAACGAGCTAGATAAAACGTCACAGCCTACTTGGCGAATAAGAGGAGATCGCTGAGTGCTTATGAGCTCTTATTGGCTCCACCCGTAGTGACGTCATGCCAATTTAAGTTGATGATAATGTAATTCACTTCCAGTAGCGATTGCAATTCGAAGCGATCGCAGTGCTGTTTCACTTGAATCCCTGCCTAAAAAATAATCTTTGTTATTCTCTGATATTTATTTGTGTACTAGTTTAATCAAAGTCATTTAAATATCAACGGTTTGTCAACTAATTTATATTTCAAAGCAATTCTAGTTTCACGTTGTTCATAAGATTTTAACACATACTACGTACGTTACCGCTAATGAGTTTCATGTTAGATTTAGTTAAGCCTTGGTTCAAATTTTTCATCATGATTACTATTAATATTGCTGTTGCGAGGCAAAAATTTTTTGCAACAATGGATTGAAAATTTAATCATTTAATGGGGAAATGACATGAAATTTACTGTTTTCCATAATAACTCTTTTTCTAGTGAACAAATATCGTCATATGAGTACATGGTACCTAAGTTACACCATCTCCTATCGATTGAAAAAAAAAATCGTCCAAATCGGTTCAGTAGATCTGATGTTATGTGCGAACAAAAAAAAAAAAAAACATACGCTTTGAATTGATAACCTCCTCCTTTGTTGAAGTCGGTTAAAAAGAAGTCTACCATGGAAAGGTAACCTTTTTTAAACATAGATTTGCGAATGCCTAAAATTGATAAATGGCCCGTTTTGAGGAAAGAAATGAATGGTCACCTTAGTTAAGGGTTGAAACAATAAATTGAAATGATGAAGGCGTTTGAATGCAAAACAAGTATCATAACAAACAGTCGGATCATCGTGTCTTACCGCAAGTCGGGCAGCTGTCTGTTAAAAAGTCTATGGGTGGTGCTTTGGGCAATCGATTCAGAAGGCACCATGAAGCGATAACAAATAAGCTCAGCTGCTATGGCAAGCGTCAACGACCTGAAAATTTCACATTCTCTGCAGGAGAGTTGTTGTAGTTAACTGAAAGCGAATAGGTTTCATGAGGAAACACTGTTACATTTTTGTTTTATTTTTACAAATGCTCTGTTTTTGTTAAAGTGCCATTCCTTCCAAAAGTCAATGTAGATCATTTTGTAGAAATGTGTGATCTGTGATGGCGTCCTGCGTCGCCACTTAAAAACGAAGGGATTTATGGGGATGTCTCAAGAGTAACAAAGCGTGAATGAAACCGTTTAATATTTCTTTCAGTTGGCTGATACTTTTGTTTGCATTTTTCTATAGTTTTCCTGCATCGACTTCTGTTAATACCGCACTTTTAGATAAAACTTCATTCCTTAGTTTGGAGATTCGATGGTTTTACCGAAATAAGCATTAAGCACAGCGAAATTTGAATAGATTGAAATCAGTTATCTCAAAGAATCCAGCGCTAACTACTGCGATAGAAAAGCTATTTTGCTCTAGAACGCTTTCACCAGCTGAATGCTCTTTCACATATAGTCTGGCTTCAATAAGTCGACTTCCGACCCACTGAGGCATAAACGATTCTATTTGTTAAAATCTGGGCGATGAGCAGGGTCGTCATTTCGAAAATTTCCAGGGGGGGGGGTAAAGGGTGCATACACAATGTAAAATTTATTAAAAAATGGCACAACCACGCCCACTTATATGCCAATACATTGCTTTCCCAAAGTCAGGAGGGGGCAATTGACCCCCCCTCCCCTCCCCTAAATGACGGGCCTGGCGATGAGAGCGGGCTTGCGTTGTAATAACGACTATTGCAGCACTGCCAAACTAGAAATTTCCGGTCTTTCAACCCAAATATTAATGAGTTCTTCCAAGGTCAAGCAACAAGTTACAAGAGTCACACTGTACCTTCCAAAGGAATGGAGATAATCGTTTTTATTATCAAATAAACTAAGGTGCTAATTCACGTAAAGTGCAATGAATCTGAATGAGTGAAGTGACAATAAGGCATTGAGATTTGAGACGCAGGACCGGAAGGTTTTCACTATCAAACTATTCGGTTAAATTAATTTCTCTTTTTAGAGTGTTTTTATAAGTTAATGTTCTCCTCAGGCTCATCCGACCAGGGGTGCTCTGAAGAAGGTGGAAGGAGTTAAGTCTGCAAAACCCCTTGTTTTCAAAGCATATTGAAAACTGGGACACTTGCCCCGGTAGTCCATCGGACTCGTAAGATGAGGGTATCAGGTTCAATCACATACGGTAAAAGATCCACCGTGTTCATAAATGACGACAGCTGCACGTTAAATATATTCATAGTCACAAAGTCCTCAAAGTTCTCATTCCAAATCAATACCTCTGAGGGTGCTGGGCCAGGGATTACTCGACTCCTGATCTGGCTAAAAACGGAATGCTCTTCTGGCGCCAATTCGATCAGTTAAACAACGTGTAGTGTTATTTATGGGGGATCCTGGAGTATGTGTGTGTGTCAAATTTAAACTATTTTTTTTTCTTTGAAGTTTGATGCAAAAGGATAATAGTATAAGGGTGAAACCATCGATTTTTACGGGTCGCAGTATTTGGCCCGACTCGGAAGAATGGAAGATTTTTCACTGACCCATACATATACGATTAATCAAGTTAACTCTACTACGATTCAGTAACCCTAAGCGTTGTATGAAGTTTAATTCAAGACTTGTTAACAAGTATAGACTCAACAAGACTCAAATAACATAATGTTACAAATCTTGTAAATAGTTGTTGTTTTTCCTGCCTTGCTTCTTTTTCACTAGTTTTGGTTTTATCTGACGACATGTTGCAAAAGTATCTGAAGATATCACTTTTATCATCTGTATACCGGCCTTGAAACACTTTGTAGTTTTTACACTTGCCCTAACTTTGATAAGCGTGAAGACATTTTTCGCTCGGAGTGGTTTTTCTTTTTATTGCTAGAACTTTCTTGAATGGATTAGTCAAGTTATGAATGAACAGGATTTTGCTAGAATATTGTCGAGATTTCGTTCCGAGTATAAAAAGCTGGCCTTGAACACAGTCAGTTAGTTTTTCTCAGATTGGATTTCTGAGAGGCTCGGTTTTATTCGCTTTGGGCGAATGTTTGTTTTGCTTTTGTAATTTCTTAATTACTGTTCACGTTAGATACGTGGTGCTGAGTTACTGTTGAGAGTACAGTGTACTGTTTTGCTACCTAATTGCTGGATGTTTAGCAATTGTTTCCTGCTCCTATTGTAAATAAGTGTACATACTTGTAAATAAATTTATAGTTATTTCCTCAAGATTGGAATGCTCATTTAAGAAAGTGGAAGGTGCTACGAACTTGTGACAATATGAAGAACCTGTAATTTTCTTCTTCGTGAGCACTGCGTAAACCAAGTCTTGATCTATCATTTTGTATGTTTTACTACTGATAAAAGTAAATTTACAGTGGCAAAGAATTTCTCTTGAAAGTCTGCGTTGCAGTAAACGTTATAAAGCAGAGTAAATTCAGTCGCAACTCATCGGAAATTTAATAAAAGTAGCATATGAAATTTATCCATTTCGAAATGACAGACATTTTATGTTTTTTTTTCTTTTATAAGGCTTCATACTCCGATAGAAATGTCGAGATGTCGGTAATATTGCTTTTTGCAGGTTGTATGACAGTTTAATATGAAAGAGGGATGAAGAAAAATCATTGAATTCAGTCCCGCTTATTTATCTCGATGAATTTATGAAGGCAACAATATAAGAAAGTAAGGATATGAAAATATACTTTTACTGATGAGACATGGATCCTTTCTATTGCAGCAAAAAGCAATGTATGATTCCTATAGAAAACCTGACAGGGGAGTTTCTTATTGCTGTCTGCATTAAGGTACCAATATCAAAACGTATGCATGTGTACCAACTAGAATAAAAGCTATTCTATGTTCTTGAATCTTAACATTTCAAATTCTAAGATTGAAAATTTTCTTGAAGTAAAAATTGAATGGTGAAGCAAATCTCCTTTAAAGCAAATCTTTGGAATATGTTTCTTTTTTGCAAAATATTTTTTTGATGTTTCATATTTTTAAACCTTAGCAGAAAAGAATTTTCTATGTACTATGAAACAGCAGAAGTTCTTCATATGAAAATACTTTATAAGAGAGTTCATTGTAATGAATAAAGATATCAGCTAATTGTTTCATTAAAATGATGACAATAATCCGTGATTGCAGTGTCTGCGTAATATTGGTATACTTAATATTCATACGAAGTGACGGATAAATCTCAAGAGTTTGTCTTCATGTTATACACTCAAAACTCCGGGTTGTGTGTGACATCTTTTAGAGTGAGGCGTTGTAGCTCCTTATGGCACCTCATTTGGCTCCATATGTTACCCAATGGCACCGTTCGGGGGGGGGGGGAGGAGCACTGGTTCTGCAACATTTCACTCTAAAAGGTGCCATATGCAACCAGCAGTTTTAACAGTGTAGAGATGCATAGTGCTGCTCTGGTAAGTTGATTTCCGACATTGACAATTTTACCTTTTTTATCGTTAGTAAAGAATAATTGCCACGGTTTTGACACAGTCACTGGATTTGGCCTTTGTGGATCCTTTGCAGAGGCTAAAAACACTCAGTACACAAAAGCAAAGCCGTGAGTGAAAGATCAGCACTGTAGTTTTCAAATAATTATTACCTGTAAAAAAAATGTAAAACTTTCCTGGCTATTAATAATATTTCAGAAGCCCTTTAATAATATTTCAGAACAAATAATTTTTGATCATTTTTCAAAGATTACTCACTCATTCTAAATATACTTTTAATTCTTTCTAAAGTCAGCGAAAAATAGTGGTCTTTTCAAATCACAAACAATGTTGAAAAACTAAAAAAGTAACGATTCCAAATAGTTTCGCCATTTTTTTATCCCACTTTCGCTGATGGATGGCGCAAGTGACTGATAAAATCTGGAACGACCGAATTTTATCGTCGTTCTTATGAACGACTTTTATCTGAGGAAATTCCTATCTGGTAACTGATTTTGACTGGCCATTTAACAGATTCTGTAACGAGACGTTCCTTCCTTTTCATTTAAACATTTATTTCCATCAAGAGCCTGATATCTGACGAGAAATGTACCGTGTTGGGATGGCAGTTGTCGTGGCTTGTTATATTTCTAATGTTTCATTGAGTACTACGTATTACCGCTCTTTTATTTTACTTCGAACGAATAGAAGAGTATCAGCAATAGTTTAATTGATTTCTTTATGCTTTGGATTTGAACAGATAAAAGTACTTTGCACAGAATTACATTGCGTGCATACCGTGGCAATAATGGCTCATCTCAAAAATTTGTGCGTGTGTGTAGGGGGGGGGGGGTCCCAGAAATAATTAGTGATTTTAAGTCTGAATTTAATGTTCTTTTTTGCCATAATTCTGGTTCAAAGCTAGCTCATAAACTAATGTACGATAACTCATAAACGATATGATCAGTTGTTAACCGTCGCAAAAAAAAAAGGAGTCTGGAGTCCACATCAAATTTTACAGATTTTGTGTACCGTTAGAGACTCATGTGAATGACTATACTGGTCTCGTGGCAATTCCAATGTGTTAAAAGTAGAAGGAAAAATGTACGTGACGCTTATTTGGAAGGTTGAAAGACCATTTTTAAAATCGTCAATTAAATATTTAGTGCAAAAAGTGCATCATGTGTGAGTTTCTTTCTAAAATAATTCTTAATCCGTATTTATATCATTATAACTTGGTTTTTAAACCATTTTTACCTCTTTTACAAGATGTATTTCAAGGGAGACGTAAATAGAGTAACTACTAGTTCTAATTCTAGTAAAAGTGCATATTCTTTTTTTATTATTAAAATTTTTTTAATGGAAACCGGCACGTTTTATACTTGCAAAAAAAAAGCTAGTTTTCAATTTCAGCTGCATAAAATTACAGCACACAAATAAGTCATCTTTTTCTACATATTCAACACGGGGTGCAACGCGGATTTCAATACGGTAATGTACGTTTGTACATTTAGGGGCGGTTACCCACTGCTTTATATTCAACAATGTTAAATTTAACAAATTACGTCATGACGTATGTGAAAATTTACAAAACAACCCACATGGGTGGACAATTATGGGACACTTCACTAATTCCAAAAAAAAAAAGTATAAATTGTGTATGCATCAAAGTCCGAAAACTATTTAATTTTATACTAATAAAATGTTAACAAATCTGCTGCACCATTTTTAAAGGGATGGTATCTCAATTGAATAACAGATCACTGTTTTCTTATACTTATTCGCATATATTTCACAGCATTAATATTTTTAGTTAGAAATTAAACATCTCACCTTTCAAATATTTTGAGCTGTGTAACTAACAAGCTGTGTGAAGTGAATAGTTTATTTCGAATGTAGTCATTTTAGAACTTTGTTTTGATTCTCTGTGTTTTTCCGAATCTTCGTTTTTGATGGCAAATTGCTGGAATATGAAAAACCCTAATACGACTTGTATCCCACGGTTTTTGACACTTGATGTGGGTATAATAAAAGCTTACTTTCTAAAGAAAAATACGTCCACAAACATTCACTTCCTGAAGCCGTGTTACTTGAAATTAAAAAAAAAAAAATCAGATATTTAACTGATAAGGATCTTTTGCTAAAGTGGATGAACTCAGAATTCCAACGTAAGTTTTAGCACCTATGTGTGGGAAAGAATCCGCAAAAATATATTTGCTGGACTTGAAACTTTTCAAATTAGCGTCATAGATGCTGCATTATGCTTCAATGATGATGTTGTACAGCCGTGTTGAAGTGCTTAAGCAACTGGTTAGTACTCCAGGAAATGTCTCAGCAACGGACAAGGTAGATTTTGAAAACCAAGAATGAAATGTTGCAGGTAAGTTTGTACGTTTTTCCGTTTTCTTAAAAACATGTTTTTTGATACTAGATCAGCTTAAATACATGTCTGATCAACGTATGATTCCGAAACTTTGTTTTGATATTTACAAGCCTTTTGTGCGTGTTAACCCTTTATGTCCCAAATTAATTACTGTCGGCCCCGCTTAAACGAATACTGTCGGTTCCAAGAAATATTATGCAACTAAACGGGGTATTCGATTAAGCGGGGATCTTTAACAGTACGTTTATGGCATCGGTTCCGAGATATTTTATTCGTATAAGCGGGGTATTCGATTATCCGTTACCCGATTAAGCGGGGACGACAGTACGCAAATTTTAAAAATCAGTAAGGTCTAAGGCCTCCTACGCCTTAGGGAACCTAAGAAAACTTTCCTATTGCATGTACCATCTGTCGGCCTCTCAACGAAATACAAGGCGTGGTACTTAAAAGCTTCAGCATGGTTACAGCCATATAGGATTCATAATACTAAATTAATATAAGCGGAACTTCTGAATCCCGTGGGGGCATAAAATGTTAAACCTATTTTTAATTATGTTTAGGTACTATTGAATTTTTAGGAGGCTAATTTTAATGAAAAATATAGTACTTTTTTCGGGTTTTTAAGTTATAAAATATTCAGCATTTTTTTGTGATTTTTTTATTTGAGGTTAGTTGAAGTAAAAATAAGCTTATTGTAATTTTCAAGCTTTTGCCTAGATAATATTAAAGCTTGGAGCGATAAAATTCCGAATTGTGTTTGCTACTGCATAGCGGCCACTGCATTTTATTAATTTTTTCACATTTTTTCAACTTAATTTGTAAAATGAAATTAGTATTATTGTAGAAATGTACAAGCTCAGTGCTTTATGTGCACTATTTGTTGTTGTTATTGCGAACATCATTTCTTACAGAAGAGTATTGCGCTTCCCTTCAGATAGGGCCCTGCTCCACATTGACGTAAAGCAGAAATGTAAAATGGATTACATAGTGTTCCTATGGAAAGTACCCGGATTTTCAGTTTCTGCCTTCGGTTTCGGTCGCGTTTTACGCTGATGTTGAGCAGGGCCCATCTTGAATACCTGGTGCGAAGCATTAAAATTAATTTCAAAGTGTCAAACTCAATATTTAACATTTGTAAGAGACATTAAATGAATCAATGAAGTATAACTTTGAATACAACAATCTGATTATCACATCTAATGTTTTGAGTTAGTAAAAAGAAATTGAATATTTAACAGGGGTGAAGTGATGAAGTGTGCACATGAGATTTTTAAAAAAAATTAATAGATGCGATCTTTTGCATTTTGCATCATTGACATTACCTGTTGTAGCAAAAATGAATAGAATATGCGAATTAAATCAAATTTAGTGACTATAGATTTCCCAAGAATTGTATTTTGTAAAACAGTTTCCGCAGTAAAACTCTAGTTACGTCCTTGATCGTAACATAAAGGATAAAGGATTCAGAGGCCAAAAAAGTCAAGGGACGAAATATGGCGGCTTCCCTCTAAAAGAAATGTTATACGCTAAAAAAAAAAAAATAATAATAAATCATAAAAAAAAGCACACACACACACAAGATAAAGAAAATAAATTTAAAGGTACACACATTTTTGACGGTCTTTTTTTGAAAAAGAAAAAATATTCATATACGTGCATACATGTAGTAGTATACTGCCGTGCTAAGCACAAAAGTCGTATCTGCACTTCTAAACAAAATTGAGTTATCACCACCAGGTGGTTCTTTGTGACGTATTTTACCTAAATACAAAATTATATGGTCATTTGAGAACGAGAAATATTTAAAAAAAAATCTTCAATAAGTATCACCTGAATCAAATACAGTCGAGCCCGCTTATTAGAATATCGCTTAAAGGACTATCCCGTTTAATGTAATACATTTTCATTGTACCAAACCATTGAAAAACATTATTTTCATCCCGGATAATAGAATAGCTCGCTTATTAGAATATTTTTTCGTGGCAAAATGGCTATTCCATTAAGCGGGTTCTACTGTACATGGTGGCGCTAAACTTTAAAGAGTTACGGCCCCGCTCCACATCAGCGTAAAACGCGACCGAAACCGAAGGCAGAAACCAAAAATCCGGGTACTTTCCATAGGAACACTATGTAATCCATTTTACGTTTCTGCTTTATTTTTCTGCTTTACGTCAATGTGGAGCAGGGCCCTTATATTTCAGTTTGAGCTCGACTGTAGATATCACTTTTGCGCTTAGCACGGCAGTATAGGCCATCACATGTATATTAGCCACAAGAAGAGCCGAATAATAAATATTCTGAAGAAGAAATAATGGCAAGTGATAAAACAGGTATTAATTATTTTATGAACTTAATTACTGTAGAGGCGCTTTAACTTTTAGCAGAAGGGGCAGGGGAGAGATAGAATGTGCCTCGTTCGATTGAGTTAAAGATTAGAATTTATTGCCGAAAATAAAATAAAAGACGAAAGGATCTTGCTTGCCATCATTTATCACATGATAGACCAGACAATGACATTGAACGATCTTAACCCATGTTTTTCTTCAAACGCATTACTCGCATGACTTAAAATTTCTCATACGTGCAAACGTTTGCAACCCTTCCAGTATTTTGTTTTATACTGTAAGTGGGTAGGATTAATTGGGATAAATGTCTCTGGTTGTAATTACTTCTAAATAGCTGTTAGCAGCTTTAATTGCTCTAAGATTGTTGCAACCGTGTGTTTAACGTTCCTGTCGATATGATTTCTTACATTTTGTGAACGATTATTTTGTGATTGCCAACAAATATTTTCATGACTAAGTTTTTTGAGCCTTGAAGCTCATTCAAGACTTTATTTCACACTGAGGCAAATTTTCCTACATGATTATTGTATTGACGCGTGGTTTCTTTTGTTAAAGGTACCTGCGGTCGGAAACAGTTTTCTTAGGGGCCTTAAGACGTAGGAGGTCTTAAACCCCCAAGATTTTCAAAATTTCTATATTCGGTACAATGTGTTGTTTAATGTATTTTTAACTAAACAAAAACAACAAAAATGTGTAAAAATGCATTGTTAACCCTCGTGGGTTTCTTGGGGTCATATGTGACCCCAATACAATTTCTGTTTAATATATTTTGTTAATCAACCATTTGTTTTTAATGGCATTTTGTGGCTTTTATTCTTCTAGTTTTTTATTCAAAATAATGCTATTATTGTGTTTTATTTTTCCCGAATTGCATTTTTTGCACATAAGACCTTTGGGGTCACTTCCCCAGAAGGCCAAAAAAAGAGGACGTTGCAACTTTTGTCCAAGAGAACTGGACAGAAAATGCATTGAAAAATGTCATAAGTGTTTGAAATTCACTTGCAAAAATCATGTTTTTTCAGGTCTGTAACAGATGTAAATAAATCTACAGTTATTGTAAGTTTTGCTCTAAAATTATAATTTTAATTCATAAACTAAATTTTACTTTAATTGTATCTTTTTATTTTTTGTTTTTTAGCATTAAAAAGTGTGTAAACTTAAATAATGCATGTAACATTCAATAATTATAATGAATTAATTAAAGGAAGCATTGGGGTCGTTTATGACCCCAAGAGTCTTGAGTGTAACTGAAATGGGAGGGACCCACGAGGGTTAAATTAATTTGGCACATAAAGGGTTAATATAGTTTGGTCAAAATTTTAGCTTCATTGCAGAATCTTAATTGTGCGGACTTTTAACATTTGATCTGAACGTGGGGAAAAAGGCATTTTATCTTAAGTCTTGGTAGGTTTTTCTTTTTTCTTTTTTTTTTGGGGGGGGGGGATGGGACAATACGAAAGGGGCTCTTGAAATGTTTGAAGTTTTTCTACAGAACTGAAGGAATTTTCTTTGAGGCGTTGTAATTTCGTTTCCAGTCAGTAGAGTTATTTTTGCACGATTGAATTTTTTTTCGCGAGTGGATGACTGCTTTGTCAGTCAAGTGGAATTATTCTTTAAAGCATCCAAATTTCCATTTTTTTTTTTCAGTCAGCAGGATTTTTCCTTGAATCATTGAAATTTTTTATTCAGACTGGGATTTTTCCCCTTCAGACTTTAAGATTTCTCCTTGAGTCAATAGAATTTCATTTTCAGTCAGCAGAATTATCTTTTGCATAATTATTATTTTTCCTTAAGTTAACGGATTATTTAATCTTTAGTCAAATGAAATTTTTTGAGTCACTAGGATTTCCCTTTTTATTCAGGCAGCAAGTTTTCAAATCGTAACATTAAAAATTATATTTTCATTCAGTATGATTTTTGTCTCTAGGGTTAATTTTCTTCTAGTCAGTGGGTTTTCTGAGTATTATTAAATGTTTCCTTCAGCGAGCATATACAGTTTCCTTTTTATCGTCAAACAAACTTTCTTTGCGTATTATATACTAGCTGAGTGGCCCGGCGTTGCACGGGCTTTAATGTAGTGAAGGCAGTTTGAGAAAACTACTCGCCGCCAAGGTGTTTCACCTTTAAAGTAGTGAGGAAAGTTTAAACAACCTACTCGCCGCCAAGGCGGCTCGCCTTTAAAGTAGCGAGGAAAGTTTCAAGAAAATACTCGCCGCCAAGGCGGCTCGCCTTTAAAATACCAAGAAAAATTTTAACATACTCCCGCTAAAGCGGCTCGCTAAAGAGCTTTCCTGCATCAAAAAGTCAATCGAATTATTTACACATAAAAAAGACCTAGCTGCGTGGCCTGGCGTTGCACGGGCTACCTCTGTATAAATGTACTACACAACACAATACCCAATATAAAAATACCACGCACTTTTATTATGTGTTTAGATAAGTACCCATTTCATTTCATTTCATGTCATTTCACACCTCCAGGGTCCCCCGTACCTACCACAGCTTGGTGGTTTAACCGGGATAGGGCCGTGAAGAGCGCTCTGTTCTTAATTTTGAACCAGAACCTAGGGTCGAGCAAACCCTAGGCCCAGGCACTCCCAGAGGTATCGTTTTACTTGGAAGACTTTGTGACCACGACATTTTTAACGCCTCCCAGCCACCATTAATCAAGACGGTGGATCTTTGATCGGCTGGGATCGAACCCGGGTCCCTCCGGACATGAGTCCGATGCCTTACCGATCGGGCCACCACGGCCCGATAAGTACCCATGTTGTACTAAACCATGACAAATCAAATTATTTATTTAGATTAGTAACTATATGCAACCATTAACCCTTTAAGCGGTTTGCCCGTACGGTGTACGTGCTACCCGAAATTGGCCTCATCTGGTTTGCCCGTACGGCGTACGGGTATCGATAATTTCAGATTTCCTTTTCTGGTTTTCCCGAACTGTTCGGAAAATTGTAAACCTCAAAATTCACAGTAAGTGTAAGAGAAATTTTTGCATAATTTGTAAACCATTCATTACTGCATGCAGAATGTACTTGAAAAAAGCAAATATTTCGGGATTTTGTGACCAAAATTGTAAAATAAAAAATATCGTAAAAGCATTGAAAACGAAAAAAAAAAAAAAAAATTAAAAATTCTTTATATTCTTATTCTGTTAAGTATGGTACTTAACTATATGCAATAAAAAAATATGCCTTTTTTGGAAGTATTTCTGGTAAAATAATTGACCGCTGAAAGGGTTAAAAAAAGTTAGACACATTTGAAGCCAACGTATATATGTGATACATAAGGAAAAAAAGTTAAAAGAATTATTAAACACTACCCAATATAAAAATACTATGCAATTAAATTAGGTGTTTAGTACCAATGATACAAAGTAGTAAAAACGTTACAGAAATATGATGAATCATCTTATTTACTTAGATTAGTAACTATCTTAAATCATTAAAAAAAAAACAATAAATTTCATAATATTTGACTCATTTGAAACCTACTTACATACCTATTACATAAGAAAAAAAAAGTAAAAAGAATAAGAAAACAATAGCAGTACGAAACAAAAACTATATCGACAATATCTGCGGTCTTCCCCACTATTTTTTTTTTAAAGTTAAAAGGCACGTTTGTTGTCAAATATCAAATTGCTACATTATGTCACAATTAAATATCTAAAAATCTTTGCAAAAAATTGGCTAAAATCTTTGCAATTGTACCGAACTAAAAGGAATTATTTGCCTTGTTATAATCATTATAGGAGGGCCTAGAAACACAGTAAAATAAAATGCTTGTAAGAAACGAAATGAAGAAAAGGGAACCAACAATAAATTTAAAAGATGTCGGCATAGTAACGCAATAAAACGTTAATAATTTGATCAGAAAAGAGGTTTTCGAACTCAAAGTTCAAACGCTTGTAACTTTTTTTCTAGTGGAGATAAAAGCTTGGTCTGGAAGGAATCAATTCTGGGGTTTAAAATATCGCTCTATCCAATGGCGTAAAAATCAAAACTGTGAAATAATTAGTTTATTTTTTATTGATGGTTTTAATGAACCAAGTATTGCAAGAAATCGGGTGAAGCCTTGCAAAAGGCAAGTTTGAAAATTGAATAACTCGTGCTGTGTTTAGTTAGAGATTCGGAACAATCTGCATAGGACGGACAAATTTTTTCTGCTTCCAACGATATATAACATTAATATGTGCAAGTAATTTTTAACCCCAGTATTCGGCGATTTATGTGAAAATTGCCTTGAATTCGAATAAAAAACGAATCGCTTATCGAATCTTTTCAAACTATAGCCTAAAGTCTTTCTGGATAAATGGACTATTCAACACAAAAAGAATTTTTCAAATCGAACCAGTAGTTCCCGAGATTAGCGCGTTCAAACAAATAAAACAAGCAAACTCTACAGCTTTATATTATTAGTAAAGATTTCTGTTTTCTCAAGTAGCAAATAAAGCGTTGTAAAGTGGAACAGCATTATTTTACGTTTACGTTACTCAACAAAGACATGTTATATGTGGAAAGTAAAATCCATATCTGTACGTCAGAACCAGAACTACTTAAGTCCAAAAAGGGTGATTTTCACTTTATTGCTGCATTGTATATGGAATATTACTCCGCATCGACCCATGAGAACGTTATTCTATAAATGAACTGGTTCTGAGGTACAGATATTACACAAGCTTCCACCTGACTTCATTTGGATAAACTTGATTAAAATCTGTCACTCATTCTTACACCGCGAATTTCTCTAAAATTAACTTCGTGTACACAACTCAAGAAACTCATTTTGCATGTCTCAGTGCCGTATCTTCGATTATTCAGAGCCGGGGCCAATCTTGAAATTGACCCGGATCGGAATAATCAAAGATAAAATGATTTGAAGTGACCCTAACTCATTTCCCTTCAAGTTTTTACATAAAGTTTCAGTAGGAAAACAATAGGAAGGCTTTGCTGCTCGGGCAAAGATCCGAGATGGGCCAATCTTGAAATTGACCCGGATCAGGATAATCAAAGATAAAATGATTTGAAGTGACCCTAACTCATTCCCCTTCAAGTTTTTACATAAAGTTTCAATAGGAAAACAATAAGAGGACTTTGCTGCTCGGGCAAAGATCCGAGATGGGCCAATCTTGAAATTGCCCCGGCTAGGAATAATCAATTATGAAATGATTTGAAATGACCCTAACTCATCCCCCTTCAAGTTTTTGTGTAGAGTTTCAATAGAAAAACAATAGGATGACTTTACTGCTCGGGGCAAAGATGCCAGCTTGCTCCTCCCTAGATCCGGCACTGGCATGAGGACAGTAAAACGGTGTTGCTACTGTCTGATCTTAGGTAAAACCTTCCGCGCATGTACGCATGCGTTAGGTCTTCTCTGATCTTAGGAAAATAGGTGTGCTAGGTAGGTAAGATAACAATAAGGGGAAGAATAATAAAAATCGATTTTGAGCAGTATCAAGCAACGTGGAACGATGCCAATTTCAAATACATACTCGTAGTTTAATTGAATATGTCAAAAGGAAAAAGCAAATGCAAGTTTTAAATTGAAAACTTCGGAAAGTTATCACCCATAACCCATCTACCCTTTTTTAAGTGGAACTGTTCGCGAGTGCTAGGCGCGGCACCCATGGACGGACAGTACATTTGAAACATTCAAATGAAGTTCGAATATTTCAAACAATGTATTTTGTGCCCTAAAAGTATTTAAAATGAATTAGATCCCCAATTTGATACCTCACAAGCAAGAGATTTTTTCTATGTCATTCCCTCGTACCATTTAAGTTTCGATGAGAAGGAAGAAATGGGGGGGGGGCTGTAAACAGGGCCTGATTACCCAATAGGCTCGGAAGCTTCAGCTTCCCCTCAGAAATGTTCAAAGGGCCCAAAAATGACAGGAAAAATGCTTAAAAACCGCAGTTACCGTATTTTAATTCAATTTTAAAGATAATTTGATTAATATAGTTTTGCACAACTGTGTTACTATGGATTTTTATGCTAATTTTACGAAGTGATATATCTTATTCAATGACAAACCACCCTTATTTGCTGAGAATTATAGTGCAAGCATATAGGCTAAGCTTTAATTTGAATTTCGCTGGGCCACTTTAGGAATAATCCTTGTAGCATTAGTGAGTTTTGTTTCAACGTGCAGAGTTTTCCGAAATTTTTCTTTAAACAAAAAGTGGAGGGCCTCTACAGGAGACTGAGGTTTCCCAAACTTCAGAGGTTAATCGATCCCTGTCTGTGATTTTCCTAAGCTAGAAAATACTTTTGCAGATAGCCTTAGCACACTTACCTTTTCCACATCCGATTTCAAATGAGAAAAAAAAATCGAGCACATTTCTACTTCCTCAGTCCCATTCCCATCACGTTCTGTGGCACTGATAAGAAAGCAGCTCCCGAACTGCGGTCGGACGGCGGCCTATAATCTGGGAGGTGACATCGTCTTCTGGACCACACCCTGGGTATTAATTACCGTGATTACACGTTTCGGCACCGGGTTGTTAGAAATGATACGTAAGGTGGTCCCTGCCATCAACGCAGATCGACTGACAATCGTTTACTTTCCGCTGTTTTTGACTTGTTGTATGTTGAAGAATGATGCTCTGTTTCGTCGTGGGAATTAAATGGTTAAGATTTTTTGGGAATGATTTATTTCTTCGAAGTGTTGCTTTCCGTTCAATTCATTTTTACTTGTATTGTCATTCAGTGCAGTTATAGATAATGCTTCGAAGATTAGTCGTTTTAGGAGTACTTAATCAATAGTAAATTGTACACCTGTGATATAAATGCATCTTTGTCGAATTATATTTTTAGCGTTAAGAGAGCATAGTTAGAGAAAATATTCATTAATGCGTTATATGGTGAGGCAACAATTTAGAATCAAAATTACTTTTTGCAAAAAAAAAAAAAAAATCTAGTAATTATTCTGCTGCAACTTCTGACCGTTATTCTCAGGAAAAAACAAAAAACTATTACTTATTCATTGCGATAACTTGAATTACCTTTGAAATGACTCTACTGATGATTCTTTCATTCACAATTAAGAGAGTACAATTAAAGGGACAAAAAACCATACTATGCTCCACTCAGAAAAATTTACTTGTACCTGAGCCATTTGAATCCTTTTAATCGCAAAAATAAGGTTGTTAGAAATGATGCGTAAGGTGGTCTCTGCCTCCAACGCTCCTTTTTTCCACCATTTTTGATTCATTACATGTTGAAAAAGGTCACTCTGGTTTATCGTGGGAATTGAATGGTTAAGATTTTTTGAGTGATTTATTTCTTCTAGGGGTGCTGCTTCTCGTTCAATTTAGTTTTGCTGTTATTGTCATTCAGTGCAGTTGTAGATAAATGCCTCTTAGATTCATCTTTCAAAGAGTACTTGATCTATAGATATATAAATGGATGTTGTATATATTTGTATGTTTGCTTGTTTCTTATACAAATCCAGTTTTCGTCGGATTTTTATCAAACTTGGCACAGAGGTTCCAAATTTTGTCGTCAGTAAGGCATTAGCAAAATAATTGCGATGATAAATAAAACATGATTATTTTCCCTTTAAAAATACTTCTATGTAAAATCCTTAAAAACAATAGTGTCCTCTCTGTAAAAAAAACAGTTAATGGTGGTAAAATAAAGGACACACCAAATGATTTTTTGATAAGGAAGCATCAAAGAAATTTGTTCGATCAAAAATGTTCTCCGGTTTACTTACTGTTTAATTTACTTCCTACTCTTGACACAATCAGTCAAATGTCACTGCCTTTAAAAACATTTTAGTCTACTTCGAGTGAAATAAGTTTTGTTCTGAGAATCGGTAATTGTTCCAGCAGGAATAAAAGAATACAACAGAAATATGATAAACGACGCAATTTCGGCTTTCAAGCTTCCTTTAAAAGCATCTGTTTTTGATTGTGTGTTCTTCTGCTGGTAAAAAGAACTTTTCAATTTCTTGACTTCTTTGGCAATTTTCCAAGGAAATACGGCATTTGAAGACATTTGTTTCTTTAACATGCACAGCGGGGTGTTTTTAAGAATGATGGCGTAATTGGGGAAAGGAAATTTTAGTTTAATTTTGGCGAAAATGTGATGACTATCTCGTAGCAGTATATTATTTGCAACTTTTTTTAATAACCTTCTGTCAGACATGACTGTGTCTATGACAGAGAATACATCTTCGAAATCTAGTATGTATATCAGTAATATCTATATGGGCGATTTTCTGTAAACTCGTCATTTTTCACACGAAATCTGTCCGGGCATGGTTTTTTGAAATGTCCGTATAATTATTTTACTATTGCTCAGAAAATGAATCTATTACTTTGGTTTGAAAGAGGGCCAATTGAAGCTTGTGTTTTTCTGATAAATTGTGATAGGGGGTAAGTCCCCCGCCTGGTATAACTAGGCAGGGGACTGTGCCAGGTGACTGTGTTTTTGCTCTTTGTTGCGTAATATCTGCAAAACTATTGGAGCATAATTAGTTACGAGACTACCTATAAATTTAGGCACAAATCGTGGACATAATAACTAATGTTTCATAATTAAACTAATTGAAATTAATAAAATCACTTCCCAGAGGACTGTTTTCGTAACGATCCTGATGGCAACTTTCATCACAAATGTGGCTCTCAAACTAAACTAAGTATCGTTTCAGCACCGTTCTCGGCAATTTCAGCAAATTCACACTGATTGCTTTAAACTTCATGTCAAAAAACATTTGCAAGAGTAACAGATTTTTTCTACTGGAGCTTTGAATTTGACTCAGGGGACTGTTTGAAAAATCTCCGGACAGAATTTACATGACAATTTTAAGTTTAAAAATAAGTAATTAGGCATTATATCATGAAAAAAGTATAGCTGCATTATTCTATTTTTAGATAATAATTGCCAAATTTATGTAGTGTTGATAGGATTTTTGGAATATTACCTTGAAGTGTTAGACAATACGATTGGGACAGCCAGGGGACTGTGTTTTTAGCACTTAGATAATTTCTAGAAAAAAAAATTAAATTGTTATCGCTCCAAATACAATTGGGCCACCGAGTATTAATACTTTACTCACATTTAGAGCGATAATTATTTTATTACACTTTATTATTTTTAAAATACTCGGTCCGGACAGCAAATTACCAGTTTACAGAGAATCGCCCATATAATACATTTGACACAAAATGCGTTAGTTCATGCTCTTTTTCTGGCAGTGTGACATGTTTTTAAAAATAAGAGCTAAAACCTACGTTATTGTTGCTAACATTAGGAAAAGTATTCCATGCACTTGTTTCGGGGCTAAGAGTACTCTCCTTTGGGTTTCAGAAAAAAAAAAAAAATTAGAAGATTAAGTTCGTTGTTTTACGTCACAAGCTCATAAATCTGTTTTGGAAAAGATGTGACAGTAACTCTGAAACACACGCACGCAATATTTACATTTATTATTCCGGCACAAAGATGCTTAATTCATCATCAGTATCAATAATAAGAACAAAAGTATTCAAATGATGCAACTAATTAGAGGCGCAGAGAGTAATATAAAGAGTAAGGCTTTAACCCATTAATGCCTAGCGTCCCTTTTTTGGGACGGTCCAAAAAAGGGGTCTGTATTTCGCCAAAATCAACATTTCAACCAAATAATAGTGTTCAATTAGTAGCTTGGTATTGTTTCAATTCGTTATGAACAGATTGCAGCACATAACAATTGTACAGTGTGTTCCGTAGCAGTTTTAATATGATCTTTATCAAAAATTGCATCGTTCACAATCTCGAGAAAAAACGCTAAGTTTTTAAAGAAATTCTCAGCTTCCCAGTTTATGTTAATTGCTGATTTTATTGCTCCTTATGAAATGTCTTTTTAAACATTACATGGTAGGCAGAAAATAATTTTAGTAAAAAAACTATGTACCCTCTGGGGTCTATCGTAACTTTTAAGGGCCGATTTTTCTTTAATTAATAAAAAAAATTATTTTTTACAAGATATTTTTTTTATTATTTTTCCTGTCCATTAAACACTGTAACCAGTATACAAAATATCTTTGGAAAAAAATGTCAGCTAGGTTGGGGTTAATCTTTGACGTATTTTTTTGAAAATATTCCCTACTCAGATAGACTATGCTTATTTAAAATTTGAAATGTATTAAGTGTATTTACCATTGTTTCATCCTTACAGGCTTTAGAGTTTTTCTATGCTTATTTAGCGTAGTAATGTTTTAGTACCTATCAGTAATTTTCCATTTAAAGTAAATGTATTCAAATCCGATTAAGATAATCTTCGCAAAGCGCTGTATTGTTACAATTTCTGCAATTTAATGATGTATCTTCATGTTGCAAGCGAGGCTTTATATGTTTTTATTAATTTATATTTTTAAAGGAATTTTTAATGAGGAACTTAAAAAAATTAATGCTAATTATTTTTTTCCAGAAAGAAAGGGAGTTTTTTTCGACACTTTATGAACTTTTTAATTTTAATCTTTTAAAGGAATTTCTAGTTGAAAAAAAAAATGTTGATAATTACCTTCTTTGTGTTTAAAAAGGAAGTATTTCTTGCCAGAAAAAAAAACTCTGAAATGGCATTATCAAGCATTATCCTTGTTTAGCTCATTTGCTGCTTAACTTACTTAAAAAGTAAGTTGATTTTTTAAAATTTTAAGCATAATTTTGCTCTGCGGAGAAAATGCATTAGAAATTCAAACTTATTTTGTTTTTTCATAATTATGTTGCTTATTTCTCAGTACTTACAATTGCATAAAGTGCAGATACAGAGAGTTTTAGAAGGTTATGAGCTCAATGGGGGAGAAAAACAATTTTGATATAAAAAGGGCTATACTCACAATAAAATTTAATAGCTTTTTGCTCCAAAATGAAAAATCGCGCATGAGCCTTTCCTAATGTTTTCGACTACATTTTTGTTCGGATGGGGGTAGTCCGATCCGTTAGGCAAATTCGTATAACTGCCAAGGCAGCAAGTGCAACTTCGATGACCTTCTCAATTTTGATAACGTTAAAAATTCCATTTTGATGGAGTGCCAGAATAACTATCAACAGCAAGATTGGACACATGTGATGTCAATCAAACAGTGTTGCATATCCTCTCCGATTGGCCCAAATTTAATTAATTTCATTTTGTTAATTATTGTTCATTTTGTCGACAAATTTAATTAGTTTCATTCAGCTTTGAAGGAACTACTAGGGAGTACACCCCAGCCCGAATTGTTCCGCTTCCTTCAAGAGATTGGATTTCTGCCTTTGATTTCGAGTTCGTTTTTAGCTTCTTAATTTCGTTACGTCTTTGTTTTGTTATAAATGTTTTTGTCCAGCTACTATTTTTCTCGGTTTAATTTTTTGTTTGCTTTTCAAAACTTAAAACTTTGTTCATGTGTATATTCTTCCAAGACTTTCCAAGATTCAAGAAGTTTCATGTCTTTTACTACTTATAATTTCACTTCTTTGACATCTATTTTGTCTTCCTAACACTTGTTAGGATGAGTTTACCCTTTTAAGGCTCTTGCGCAAAAAGTCTAACGTGCTCACGAATTCTTCCAAGTTCCCATTACACATCATAATACATTCAGAGATACTCCATCAGGGGTTCTTTGGTTTCCAGTCTGGATGAAAAATAAATCAGATATGTTTATAGATAGCGCTTTTACCTATCGTGTGTTTTCTGAGCTTTGTCGTACTTCTATCGTAGAGGCGTTTGTTAAAATGGAAGCCGTACTGACCTGCCTTAAATTGAGCAGTAATATGTATGTACTACTAGGGCGTTCCTACCCGAATGATTTGAACCATAAAGAAAAAAGTTCATGAATTCATTTACTACCCCTATGCATATATGAGTTGATCTAATGTTAATGGAATTTTTCTTACTTTTGAGTTACAGTAGTTACCCTCTAATGGTTGTATTCACGGGATGATTTACCCACCAAGTGAGGGGGGGGGGGAGAAAATCAAAGGTAATATTTTCTTTTTCCTTGTAATGCAACTCTTTCTTTTGTTGTCCTGTGTGTGTAATTTCAAGTTGTACTGTCTGTCGTCTTATTAGAAGTCCATCCTCTTTGGGAGACAAAAGCACTCCTTTTTGCTCCAGCTGTGCGATACGACAATAAAAAACATGTTTTTTTACTGTCGTTTCCAGAGACTATGGAAAACGTCAGTGGTAAGCGCATTTCATATGCTGGTTTCGAGGTAAAAGGACTTAAAGCAAACCTACTGGAAATTTTTGCTTTAAACTCTATTCAGAATTATAAAGCAGTGAGGCCAACTCCTAATAGAAAACAAAACAAACTGCTTTGTGTGCCCAATCCCACCGATGCCTTCGATGTTACTTCATCACTCCGTGAAATGTAGTGTTTTCTTTGATGCTTGTTTGTAAATAGGAATTGTTGTTTTATAAGTCCACGCTTTTTGAAAGACAATGACACTCCTCTTTTCCATGACTGAGAGGCAACAAGTAAACAAGCAAACAAGTAGACACAATGGAGAACCATTTTCTTGCACCTTTTACGTGCTGGATTTAGGATAAAGGGATTTTGAACAAACTTCTTGGAAATGTTTGTTTTGTGACATACCTACTGTAATTCCCTATTCAGCTACAGAGTTTTGTATCTAATTTTTAAAGCAAGTGTTCTAGCAGTCTGCCAATTTTCATAGAATCTCTTTTTTTGAAGATTACTGCTGAAGTTCATCCAATAGCTCAGACCGATCGAAATAGCGTGCCAACTGTTCCTTTTATTTATAACGCCCCATCTTATAGGTCCCCATTATGGCCGCTCCAAATATGGGGGGTAGTCTAACTCAATTAGGGACTCACAGAGGGTCAATAAAACATGGGGCACCCCACGTTAAACATGCATGCGTACCTGTGTTCGGGGTTGCTCAAGCGATTCCGTCTGTCTAGCTCCCCCGCCACTCATAAAGCTTCCATTACTTAGATGGAAGCGAGGTTTTTAGGATACAGGGAAAACACAGAAACAAGATTTTTTTTTTCTTGTTTTTTGTCGGTTTGAGGTGGCGGAACATTTTTTATGGAGCATTGCTCTGTTTGAATGGCAACCGTGACCAATGGCATAGATGGTAAATTAAGTTTTCGTGGCCCAATACGAAATTATGGAAAATTCAATGAGTTTTTGCCTCTTATTGTTCAACTTCGCTGCTAAAAATATGGAGAAACATTAGTTGGTTGCTGTTAGTTGATACACTATTACATTTTTGGGAGTTATTGTCGCGAATTGAGTTATTGCAGAAGTATATGGCAAAGCATAGTATCTCAGTTATTCCCTTGTCTTTCAATTTCATTGGTTTAACTGGTTTAAGTCATGACAAGCCGTGGCAAGTGAGTCCCTAAGGATATACAAATAGGGGACAGTGGTAATGAATGAGCCACTTTTTGGTTTTGAATTTCTGTAATTTTTTCTAATACTTTGTTTTAATTCTAAATTGCTGTTTCAGTTACTTTACTTATCTGGCTATCTAAAAAAGTCATAAAAGTTGGATTAGCACCTGTCTATAATGAATTATAATAGAAAATAAAATTTTTGAAATTTGGCCCATTCAACTCCACCTATGGGGTTGAATGGGCCATCGAAGGTAATGAATGGGCCACTAAATGAATTCAATGAAAACATGTGGATTTAATCTTTTATTTGCTGAATATGACAAAATGAATGTGGCACTTGACATGATGATACAAAATCATACTGATTTAAAATTATATAAACACCAAAACTGATGCAATTAAAATAAAACTGATTCATACCAATTGTAGCAGAAAAATGACTAAATAATGAGATTGTAAGAAATAAATAACATCAAATATATATATAAAAAAATATAACAGATAATACACACTATGATTTAATAAAATTAATATATTTCAAAAATAATATTAAAAATCACTTTCAAAAACTTCATCTTCATTTTCAAACTTGTCAAAATTCAAAACTTTTTTTTTAATTTACTAGACATCGGGAATAAGAAATATCTAACTTAAGTTACCAAAAAAGAAAATGAAATTGTACTGTGAGGAATATAATATGAAGGAGAGAGGGGGGCTTTTTCAAGCCACGCACTGCGACCAGAGGTCTATTGTACTATAGGAATATAATATAGATCTGCAAATTATATTTAAAAGTTACTACAAACCTATTTTGACGACAGTAATCTTTATCTATGACAGTCAGTTGTGTTTCATATTAATACGAAAATCCAAAGAAAAGGAAGAAAAACAATATTTAGGTGGCCCATTCATTACCATGACATAGTGGCCCATTCAGCCCCACCTATACTTTTGGAATACATTTAGGTTTTTTGAGTATATTGAATTTAGATAACATCAAAATACATCTTAAGATTAGTTTATAGATACGGAAAGACTAGCTTATACATATGTATGCAGTGAAATACTTGGTACATTTTAGCTTGGAAATGTTTTACTAAAAAGGGAAAAACTTACTTTTCAGTCAGATTCTTGACCATGCCCCTCTAGTTTGAAAATGGCTCAGAGCAAACGAACGAAAATTGGATGAGTTTAGTAGAACAAATAGCTACATCTATTGGTTGCATCAAAAAAAATTCATGCAAGTACTTTTTCATATTTTGTTAGTGGCCCATTCATCACCATGGCCCATTCATTACCACTCTCCCCTACAATGTTTTTCTTTTAATTTTTATTTTATTTTAGCGAAAAAGTTACAGAAAGTTCTGCAGTGTGCAGTTGCTGAATGCTTGCTCAAAGCTGCTTGAAGACAGTCGCAGGTTTACCATGTCACAATTGCTAGAGCCCTTCTGTGGTCATAAGGGATACAAAACTGAATATGATAAGTGCTTTACATTGTTCTGTCCAGACAATTGACCCCTAAACCAGTAAATTCTCCACTACTTGGAGAAAGGTACAGTCTGTCTCTAAGAAGATGGGCTAAGGATTAAATTATTAATTTTTTGGCCTTCTGTTTGTCGATCTTTTGTCTGTTGGACTTTATTTCCCTTGGATCTCATGTACGCCGGAATTTGTCTGCCGGACCTTCTGTCACTCGGATCTTCTATCCCTCTGATTGTTTGAATGTGGATCTTCGGTCCTTGGACCTTTTGGTTTTGGAACTTATGTCCGGACCCCTCCATTTCTTACTTGAAAATAGGGATGAAGAAAGACGTTTTTCTTTGCTAGTAACGGTTACTGGTGTTGTGCCAATAATGGAATTTTTCTTTTTTCAACACAAACCTAACTGAACTTTCCCGTGGCTAAGTGTCTTGTTATCCTAGCAGTCCTATAAAACTGATAGAAATAATTTATCAAATGGATTTTTACGCTTTTCAATGTTCCTTGTTTACTTTTTAAAAGATGTACCCCGATTTATTGCATTTTACTTATTTTAATTATTTTCCCCTTTTGTGCATTACAATTTAAAAATAATCTAAAATATATTGAAAAATCACTGTTTTTATTTAAACGTACCTAAATATTCAGAATGAATATAACTCGAAAACGTCTTAGTTCTACAAGTGACTTTTGCATCAAGCCTAAAATTTAATTCCTAAAATTTAATTTTAACCTGTACAAATGAAAATGAAAAAATCTTGCATCTTAAAGAAAACTGGGGCAAGAAAGTTAGAGGAATCTTTTTTAAAGGCATTCATAGATAATTAATTTACGATTTTTTCTGTAAATTCTTTAATTTGCTCAAAAGAAGAGATTTTTTACTTCCACCCTTTACGTTTCTTGACTTCACCAAACAAGGAACGACAATCTTCATCTTGAGATAGAGTAATTAAAGTTAAAAGTAAATAGAAATCTGTCTGGGGCTTTTCAGGGACTGGGATTTTAATAATGGCGGGAAAATATAAGAATTTACTTTTTTTAAATAAAGACAACGTATCTGTAAGCCTTTTGGTCTGTAAATCTTCCACTAGAGGTGTTTTGTATAAATCTATTTTAGGTTTTTACTTACTAAAATACCAAATTAAAAGTTCCTTTTCGATTTTTTTTAAAGAATGTCAACTAGTATTAATTTATACTTAGGACCCAGCAAAAGTTTTTCAACTTAAACTTTGCTTTTTTAAAGTGGTAATAATTTTTCATTCCTGTTCTCAAAAATTGAAAGGAGACAGTTTTTTGAGTATTCGTTGTGTAGAAGCATGTATGTAGGCGAATGTGGATCTTAGTGAAATAGTGGGAAAAGTGAAAAGGTAAAATATTTCCACAATTTGCAGTGCCACCTATCAAGAAATATTTTAACTATGTTCCTGAACATATAGTTGATTCCTGTCAAATAATAAATAGCTCCAAAAATTTAAAAAAAAAGTCCTTTTCAAAATTTGATACACATTTTGCAACATTCGTGGTTTTTCAAAAATATTTATTATTATTATTAGGTAAGAAAATTCTTATAATTATCATCTTAAATATTCTCTACTATCCACGGGTCTTTCACACTTTTTTTTACGATGATGATTTAATGAATGCAGAAAAAAAGCGAGTGTGTTAGTGGTCAGTCTTTTTATTTGTTTTAAAGATATTTTTAACATTCAATGTTATCATTTTCAGCTACGATTTAATGGTATGTGTTGGATTACTGACTTTTACAGGATGACAAGAAATAACTTGGACACACATCGTACATTATAACTTTATTGCTAATGAAAATAATGCGACCGAACTTCAAAATTAATATGAATGCATTATTTTGTCTAATACAGTCGAAGCTCGTTATAACGACCACACGTTATAAAGACCATCCTAATATAACGACCGGTGGGAAAACCCCAACTGTATCCCAATATACTCTATGTGCTACCTCTTATAGCGACCACTCGTTATAAAGACCGTTTTCTGTAGGACGGAGACGATCGTTATATCGAGCGTCAACTGTACATTTAAACGTTTTCAAATTGGCTACCGTTAGAATTAATACAGAGCTTTTGACGTGCCACAAAATTTTCGGCTACTGGCCGAAATTTTTTTTTTTCTTTTGCGGCCCATCACCCTCGAAGGCCCCCTTGTTCCCCATCTGGTAAAGTCACTATTGTGATAGGAACAGGGGGCCATCGAGGATGATGGGCCGCAACTCACTCATTGATATTTTATCCCTTTCTTTCCCTAAGAATGTTTGTAGGGATGCCAAAGTTTTATGAGGTTTAGTACACACCCTTGTCTCCAAGATGGACCAAACAGAATAATACATTGGCTCAAATCTGAGGAATACGCGGGGGGGGGGGGCATTCTTCAGCTCCAATGAAGTTCGGAAAAGGTGTCTTGCATCAATCTTGAGTGTCTTTTGAGAAAAATTCTGTTGGAAGGTCCAGCTTTGGTTTTCAAAGAACTTTTGCGAACAAGGTAAGACAACATCTTCTAAAATGAGTTTGCGGTATGCTTGCTGATTATTTTTTATCCTTTGATCAACAAAAACAAAAGGTGTTTCCCCACTAGCACATATCTCACCTCAAACCATTGCAGATAGGGGTAGTTGACGCCGCCAACAATTCAAAAAGTTCCAGGTGCTTCTGCTGACCTAACCCTATCATTATGGCTATTTTGAGTTGGTTCAATTGAGAACAGTTTCTCATTTGTGAAGACCAATGTTTTCCATCGATTATCTGCGGCCCGCCTTAACAGTTCTTTCCTCTTTTGAAGTCTTGTGCGTTTGATTTTTGCTGCTAGCTTTTAAATCTCTTTCATTTTGTAAGGGAGAAGACCAAGCTTAACTATTACCATCAAACGAGTGGTTTCTATACTGACTTTCACCCCTCTAGCAACCTTTCTCATTGAAATCCTAGGACTTCGTTAAACTCGCTTTTTGACCATTTCTGGTAGCTAGATGTGTTAACTGCATTTTCTTCTTCTTCCTGACCTATCACCATCATATTTGAGTTTTTTAACCTTTTAATTGTGCAGGAAACTGTGTACTTAGCCACTTTCAATCGCTGAACAATTTCACGTTTTCTCGTTTCTTGCTTATGTAATTCAAGTATGGCTGATAGTTTGCGAACCATAATGGTTATCCCAACTAACTCACTTACACCTATTTAGTAGCTTTCTAGGATCGATTCCCTATCACAATCTTCTTAAAAATTCAGTGATATTTACAGATATTTGGTTTGAAACTTCTTTCAAGTTATTTCTTGCCACCCTGTATTAGCGATTGCATACTCTAGTATCGTTTTTGTAAAACCTTTTTTTCAGATTATCTGCGGTACGTGCTTATCCACGGTAACCGTGCCACCCTATTTCACGAATAACCAAGAGTTTATTGCATTTTGATATAAAATGGTGGATACATTAATTCCCTAATTGAAGCGTTTATTTCTAAAACCAGTCAAACGACAAGCTCTAAAATTTTGAAAAAGCAATTTTACATATATTTTTAAAATTTTGATTAAGATTGCAATATTAACTGAAATGACATCGTGAGATATGTTTAGTTTAGTAAGAAGTGTTGCAATCTCGATTAAATAGTTCTATGTAATGAACTGAATGATTTTTTAAAATTAGAAAATTTGTTGTTTGACAATTTAAAAAAATAAATGACTCAATTATAGAAGCCTTAATTTTGTAAGAAGAGAGGAGTACAAAATGCGGTGTTTAGGGACGACTTAAAAAATCCTAAAAGGTGGAAAAAAATAATTTAAAATAATGATGGATTGAAATTATAAATAGTTTAATGAAATGTTGCTTTTAGTATCATACAATTTAAGTGTTGGCACACATCCTTTTTTGGAACAGATATACGTACTGGTCAATGCGGATGCAGAGGGAGAAGGGGGGGGGGGAGCATGGGGCTCATAACCCGCCTCAAGCTGATAGCCCAAAGAAGCGTTTGGAGGACTTTTACTTCAAAAGTGTGCCCGAAAGCAGCACTTCGACTCTTCTTCAGATAATGACACCCTCTAAAACCAGAAGCTGAATCCCCCGCCACATACTGGCGGCGAGCCATACAACTTATTAAATATACTATCGTACCCGCTTAATCGGGTAACATATAAACGAATACCCCGCTTATACGAATAAAACATCCAGGAGCCGAATATTTCCCCATGCCATAGACGCAGTGTTAAAGCGCCCCACTTAATCAAATACCCCGCTTAAGCGAATAATATTTCTTGGAACCGACAGTATTCGTTTAAGCGGGGCCTACATTATAGGGCACTAATAACATTCAGATTCTTTTATTGAAGACCCTTTAATCACATTCAATTATGTTGTCCATGTATGGATAAAGATATGGAACCGGCCCCTTTTTTGGAAATCGAATCTTTCAAAATTAATTATGTATTTGAGGGTCTTTGCAATGTGTTGCCTTGCTGTACTCCGGATTCCTACTTTTTTTTCTTCTTAATTATATCTAACCAAAGATAACTGAGAATATTAAAGTGCGAATAAGCTGAAAATACTTATGAATTGGATTCCTTTTTCTTCATTTCATCTTTTTTTTTTTGTTGATGGTGTTTTTAGCTAGTCTATTAATTTGTGGCTATGTTTTTTCGTATTTAAATAATAATTATGCTGGTTCACAAAATAGGATAAAGAATTCAATTGATTTATCTGATCGTTTTCTAGAAGTGGAAACTTTTGAAGGAATTAAAAGATTTATTTCACTCTAAGATTATAGTATGTATTACCACACATAAATATGTATACGTCTAATGTATCAGACGCGGATCCAGAGAGATGAACTCATGACCCTACCCCCCCCCCCCCCGTGACCAAAAATAGCTTAAAATGTGTTTTTGAGACCTATAATTCAAAAAATTCACCCTAGAACATTTATTTATACACAAAATGACACTTATGTCCTTTCTCCATCAGGAATCGACCCTCTCTAAAAAGAAAAGCTGGATTTGCCATTAAGTATTAACAATTTCATTTTTTTGAAATGAGAATATAGATAAAAATCAATCTTTAGTTTGGACCAGAGAATTGAGCAATCTTGCAGGGATTTTCTTTTCTTTCTCCGATTTATTTGGCAAGTGTATGCAGTTACCCTTAGAAGTCCTCCAGTAAGGCAGTTTCTCTGTAGTAATCTCAAAATTTGTAAGATGCAGTGTGTACAGTAAAAAAAAATGCTTTACAACTCGAAATTTTCTAGGAAACTGGAATCAAACTTTTCTAGCAATAATACAGATACCTCTTGAGTAGCGTTACTTTAGTTACTGACTGAGTTAAGACTGTATCGTTACAATGTTACTTAAGAAAAAGCTATAAAGTTACTATATCGAAAAAAACTGCAGTTCTACTAGAATATCTCTAGTATAATTTGAACTTCCATATAAACTTTTCTAGTAACTTCTCAGGTAAAATTGACAGCGCTCCTTACGAAGAAGCTGTTCCGTTTCTCGGAAACTATGGACGTCCAAATTATATTAGTAGTACAGCGTGCGGCGGAGAAACTTGCTGATTGGAAAAGTCAATAAAAGAAAAAGTACTTCGTGTATCAGTTTATTTCTTTTTAGAAAGTATTGCACCAACTCTGAATTTTTATTTTAACTAAATTTAAAAATTACATCGGGCAAATGGCTGCCCCCATTAATAATACTCTGATCTACCCTAGATTTGAAGTTTTGTTTCACATTTCGGTTCCACTCGGGGTTCGGGGCTTGTCGTTGTAAACGATCGATTTGAGATACCCCCATAAAAATAGTCGCAGGGTGTCAAATCAGGGGAGCGCGCTGGCCACGGTATGTCACCTCTCAAGGAGACGGTATTACTCAACTGCTGAACCCCAGCAATTTTGTAGGGATGAAACTGGAGTTCGTTGTGAAGAATTCGTCTCAGTGTGCAATCAGAAATCTTCAGAGCAGCATCGTGTTTACGCGCCGAACGAGTGGGAGAGCGCAAAAACGACGTCCTCACTTTCTCGACGTTTTCCGGAGTTCTGGAAATCCGTTGACGTCCTGGGTCTTTTTTTTTTTTTTGCCACACTTCCACTTTCCCTGAATGTTTTTATCCGCAAAACAGTCGATTCCCAGCCTGGAATGGGACCCCCGAGATGAATTTTGAACCGAGTTCGGAAGGGACGTTGAGTGGCGAACACCGAAAGATTATTTGAAAAGTAAGCTTCGGCGGCGAACGCTCGTTGCTACATTGTCCAACGCATGGCGACAACTAAATTTTAAAATAACAAAACTTCAGTACCCCCTCTTTAAAATGTGACCCTCCCCACTCCTTTCTGACCACGCTTTGCTAACTAGCATCGAATTAAAATCAGCAAGTTTCCCCGCCGCACCCCGTACTTCAGGTTTTTATTCAATTTTATTTTCAAAATGAGATTTAAAACCCGCTCAAATAACCCCCTAAACATTTAAATTGGTGCAGTCTGCGCCATGAACCTCACTTTCCTCTTGGGTACCATTTTAATATTGACTATTGCTTCGGTGATACACTGTATTTCTAACTCATTCGGTAAAAAATAATTAAATCTTTCAATTGGTATTATAATCCATTCTGTTTGTATTTGGTTAAGACAAAAACAGTAACGCAAACGCTATTAAAGAAGAATTTTTTGATTTAATTTGAAGAGGAAAAAACAGGACTTTTTTTTGGTAAGGTTCATTAATTTGGGTTTAATTAAAAACCCAGAGCGTTCTAAAGAACTGCATGTAGAAAATTTATGTTTGCTTGGTAAAACCGCAAACACATTTTAGAACCGCGGGACTAAATACTTTTCTACTACTTTCATTAATCATCCAAAATACCACTCGCCGCTTTTATGCTTACTGAAAGTTTCTTAAGATCACCATTCATTTCTTGGAAAGAAAAATTCCTTTCTTCCCGCCCCTTCTATTGTCACTCCAACCTCCCCGTCCGAAACTGCAACCGTAGCCCTTAGTAGTCATTTCTCTTCTTAATTAAACGCCTCCTATGAAGGGGTCAGAACGGAATTATTAATCACGTGACATACGCACACATGCACAATGACACATGCTTTTTCTAATAACCTCCCTCACGCCTCCCCTCCTACTCTGTGTATCAAGACGCCGCATAAGTGTGTGCTGGGGAATTAAAATTAATTGTTTCCCTGTCCAGATTTCGAATAGAATATGAGATATGCGGTGGGATACAACACGGAATGCGGTGGCCCTAATCTGCGCTTGGATTGCGCGGCCTCCTGGGAATGGATATTGTCTTGAGCGGTGAGGTTGCTCAACGTCTTAAGCTCCAAGTGTACTTATGATGGCAATAAGACGTGGTAACTGGCTGCAGTGGCTTAAGGCGGTTCTGAAGAGAAGTTATATTCCGCTTACAAAAGAAACTGGTTATTTAATGGTTTCTTTTTGATTGCAGCTCTTTTTCCAGATTGTAAAAAAAAAAAAAAAAAAAAAAGACATTAAAATCTGTATAAATTCTAAAATTTAATGTCACTTAGTGATCACCAATCAGTAATATGAAATAGGACATTATTTGAAGAAAAAAAAAAAAATCTGTCTTACTCTGACTGAATAAATTTTTCCCAAGGCTGAAATAATAATAATAATATATACTGTCAGCCCCGCTTAAATGAATACTGTCTGTTCCGAGAAATATTATTCGATTAAGCGGGATATTTGTTTGAGCGGGAATTTTGAACATTGTGTCTATGGCATGGGAAATATTCGGTTTTAGGATATTTTATTCGTATTCGTTTATCCGTTACCCAAACAAACGAGGCCAACAGTATATAAAACCATTTGTTTTGTTTGTCATTTGATTTTTGTGAGAAATGTGTAATCAAGGGTTTAGTTGATATTCCTTGCATCCAGTATCTGCAACGATTCCTGCGGCGCAAAATTTGTACATCAATGTTTACAGCAAATATTCAGGTCAAATGATATCGCGGAGAAAAAACAAACACAAACCATTTGTTCTAATTTATTGTAGGTTGTTTTTCAATATAACACGTTAACGCCGACGCGGGCTACCGATGGCTCGCACTGGATTGTCTCATCACGTGGCGCGTACACTGCAAAAAATGACCCGTTGTTTTTTACAGTATAATACTGGCAGCCGAGGTTCCAATTTAAAACCGTAAAGTACACAGTAATCAACTGTAAAACTAGCAATTTTACAGTTTCTTACTGTAAAGTTAGAAATTTTACAGTTTATTGCCGTAAAATGTAGCAATATTATACTGCAAAAGCAACAGTATAATACTGGCAGCCGAGGTTTCAGATTAAAACTCTAAAATGCACTTTAATAAACTGTAAAATTAGCAACGTTACAGTTTATTACCGTAAAATCAGCAACTTTACAGTTTATCACTATAAAATTGGAAATTTTTACAGTTTATTACCATAAAATTAACTGTATTATACTGTAAAAGCAACATTCATTTTTTACAGTGTACCACCGGTGGTCCGTCCTAGATTGTGCTATTAGACGCTGAAAATTAAAATCGTTTATTAAGAAATGTAATTCTTGCATTAATTCATGCTATTACGATGAAACCAGATGAAGCGCGGCATTAATTATTATAAGCGCCGCCTCTTAGAAAAACAAATTAAAATCGGCACCGGCGTTGACGTGTTAATGTAACTCATACGGTACATTTTGCTTGCAAGTTACGAAATGTAACATTCCATACTAAAGTCCTTAAAAGTTTCCATCAGATGATTTGTGGGTCTGATTAGAAACAGAACTAGTAGCACCCGCACAGCGATGCCCGTGCAATAAATGTAAAGGAAGTCAGCTGAATAAAAATTCACTCCAACCCTCTAAGGTACAACTATTATATTCTTCAATTCAAATGTGCTTCACAAACCTTTTAAATTTTACTATAAGTCCTGTTAAAGTTTAAAGCAATTCGCCTAATAAGTCAAAAATACATCAAGTTAAGTAACAGGAGTAATTACTCAAATTTAGTCAATTTTCAAAACTTAACTCTATACGCAAATTTAAACCACTAAAGAAAGAGCAGTTTGTTTGGAAAATGGACCTATTGTTTGTTTTGCGTATAGAGTTAAGCCTTGAAAATTGACTAAATTTGAATGATTAATATCTCCTGTTCCAATTAACGGAGAGAAAAACTGATACCGTTTAAATTTCACAGCACCCTTCGCCGTTTCCTGCAATCCCTCAAGATGTCACAGTACCCTTTTTGGGAACATCTCCACAACACTATTGCAAGTAAATATGCTTTTGAGAGCAAAAACGGTATCGTTATTTGGTTACCATTAAATATTTATCTTAACTCAGAGCTCCATTTTATTAATTAAACTTTTAATATTTTTTTTCTTAAAAAGTTCCTGTAATTGCTTTTCCATGAAAATTGCCTTTCTGAATTAACTTGATTGTTAATAACGAAATAGAAACGACCAAAATATTGTACAATCTTTTTAGAAATATGAAGAAATATATGATTATTGCGTTTTCGAAAAGAATTTTGCTTTAATCACGCTAAAACCTATTCAGTTTTTTGTAATGGAAATCTTAATCATCATCTCCTTATCATCATAAATATAAAGCCGGGTATCAGCTTAAATGCAATCTTTAAATGGAAAAAGTTCGTAAGGAAATTTTACACGATAATATTTCATCTTCCGAAGAATTTTAATTAAAGAATTTTTTCCACCCTAAGCTTCATTAGCGTTCGGAATTGCACCGAAGCTGTTGGAACGGCATTTTAAAAATTCTAGTAGATTGTGTGTAAAAGATACTTTTAATTTACGATTTTTGATTAAATGATTTCTTAAGTATGTTAAGCAATTAAGTGTCGATGATGCTTAAGCAAAAGCGAAAAAAGTGTTTTCTAGGTTATTTATATAAAAAGTGGTTGCACATTTAATAATTAAAATTTGAAGTACTCTTTTTAAAATGTCAAGACAAAATATTTTGTTTTGTTTTCCTTCAAGGCTTGAAGTGTGATTAATTTTTAATGTATAGTAATGTTTTTATAATGTAAATGCGTTTTAAGATGATAAACGCATGTTGTTTTTGTTTTCCTAAAAGAACAAATATTTATAATTTCTGATAAACTGCCATTTATTTCCTTATTTTATAAACGAGAAACCCCAAAATGAGACCAAAAATTTTTTTAACCACCCCTCCCGCCCTGGTAATGCACAAGTATTTTATATGAAGAGTTAATGAACATATAGTTTACGCCACAACCAGATTTTAAGAGATTTGAATTCACTCTTTTTTTAAATCGATAATAATGCTTCAACTGTTAAAACTATTTTAGCTCACAAACTAACGAGCTTAATTAAATTCGAGTTTAGAAACTACATTAGGCAATTGAAATAAAACTGAAGATGAAAATGCAAACTGAAATATTTTAGCTTTTATTTCCAAATTTCTGCAATTTTAAAAGTTTTTTTCAATGAAACAAAAATTTGCTTGTGATTTAAAATGCATATCAAGCTTTTATAAATCGCAGTTTTGCATCACTAAAAAACTCAAGCCGAAAAAATAAAAAATGTCAAGAGCAGGTTTCCCATAAAAACAGATTCCACGTCTAGTTCTACAAGCTCTTTTGAAATTCTTCACCCGTAAATGCATTCTCTATTGTAATTCCAAACACTTTGCATAAACGCGAAATTAATCTTCCGACATTCGCTCCCAATTGTCGAGTAGTTTTGAAAGTATTTTCACCGTTTTTTGGATGTTAAACGATGCGTAGCATTTTCTTTTATTCCAGTTCTTTCTGACAGGAGAGTATCATTCATTTAATTTGTTGCTATTAGTTGACGTCTGCTCTGTTTAAGTATTGTTCATTTAGGATTTGTTTTTCAGGTACATTGCAGTTTGAAGCAGTAAACAATAATAATATAGCAAGTTCACCTTTGATAATATTAAAAAATAATGATAATAGTAGGGGAAACTAGGGAGGTTTGACCGCACGGGAGGTGTGACCCACGCTCTCTTTTTTATATTTTAACATTTATTTGACTGATGAGCCTCATTCCATAGTACGATGCAAAGTGGAATGAAAAGTTAATTCTAGTTCTCAGCGATTTTGCAGTAGAATCAAGGAGCAATCGGATATGATGTCTTTTTCAGGCAAAAAAAGTATTTTATATATATTGTAAATTCGCTGTGCTATTCGTTATTAACATAAATAAAATAAAATTGAATTATTTGTATTTTCTGATTAATATACTAAAAGACTGCTCACTTATTTTTAAAATGCACTATTTATGCATATGGGTGATTCTACAAAAATGGGCAAATTTGTGTTCCATACTGATTGCTCTTTTTGTTTTTAATTTAATAAAAAACTATTTTGGGAATATTTTTATGCGTCTTTTGTTCTATAATTTCCGTTATCAACAATGTCAATATTTAATTATTATTCATTTAAAAAAATGGATATTAGATTGAAATGTCATCCACATGCCTTGTCCCATAGGTGCCATTTTCGCAATCAATGGAATATAGATTAAAAAAAAATTATGATTTTTTTCTCAAGAGTTTTTATTTATAAATATGAATGTGTGCAAGATGTAAATCACAAAAAAAGCAAAATAATATGAAAATAATATCTCTAAAAGTTAATCTAAACTTTGTCCCAGCGATTATCAGTCATCCACATGTCTAAAAAGTATAGATATTTTTCTCTGAAATGTTATATTTCAAAATCTGGCAACACATCTTAAAACAAGGCATGGAACTTTGTTATTCCTGGATGAGGATTAATTTTGCTGTTCTGAAATTACTTTTTGATAAAAAGCAAGCTAAACTCAACTTTCAAGGCAAGTGTTTTTTATCTTTGTCATTAACATGCCCCACAGAATGCATGTAAAATGTACATGTAAATAAATTTTGACAATGAATAATCCTAAGGCTTACATTTGTAAGTTCTAATTCGAAGTGAAGCCGAAAAATATTCAGATATGACTTTTTGAGAACACAATTACTTGTGTTTTGTCATTCACATGCCCCAATACAAGACACGTGGATGAATCAAAAGCCAAACTATGACAGTACAATGTTTAAAAATTATGTCTAACAGTTTACTGGTTAAAAAATTTCATTAATATACCTATCGTGTTTGTGTTATTCACATACTTACTATGTTATATTCACATACCCATTGTGTCATCCACATGTCCTTTTTATCATTCACATATGCCTTCAAAAAATAAAAATGCAAAAATACAATAAAATACAAACATTTAAGCTCTGCTGATATTCTATTTTAATTATGTAACTTATCAAGTGCTTTGCTGATTTTTGTCAGATTTTTAATTTTAATTTAATTTTTTGAATTCTACATGTTAGAAATATTCCCGTATTTGTAGAATCACCCATATATACTAGCTTATTACCAGGCGTTGCCCGGGTGCTAATTATAGCTTTATTATAATTGTTTTTAACTTATTTTATGTTAAGATGAAATAGGTGAGCCTTAAATTGAGAATTCATTTTTAATCGCTATTTTTTTTTTTTTTTTTGGAAAAAACCCATATTTAAATGTGTTAAATTTTATCAATTTGTATGCTTAACCCTACACTGCATAGCGTTGCCAATTGGATACATGGACTTTTTTCCCTTATGACCATGCATAAGGCAACTCAAGCATAACAAGAAGTTCTGTCAAGAACTAAAGCAGCGTACTTTCCCGTACATGGTCATCGGCATTCTAGCATCTGATCATTGTTCTCTTAATTATCTGAGACTAAAAATTATGTCAAACATACCTTTTTAGCACTTAAAGCTGATTTCTAAAAGCAAAATATACCCCTCTCATCAGATGAAATAGACACATAAAAAGTAAATAAATGAATAAATAAAGTTTTGTCGCACCTTTTAAAGAATGTAACTGTTACAGTTCTTCCGTAGAAAAATTCCTCAATTGTTTAAAAAAAAAAAATAATAAAAGTACAAAGTGCATCAAAACACATTTTAGCAAAGAAAGGGAAAAAAAACGAAAAAAAAACTCGTCCGTTGATAAAATGTCTCGAATTTCACTTTTAATCCGTTGCCAGTTGTTAAATACAAACAAAGAATAAAACACCCTTGTGAATGAAACATTTTTATTACAAAAAAAAATCGTCTGCCAAAAATAATAATAATAATAAATAAATAAAATAAAACAAATGAATAAATAAACAAAAAATCGTCTGCACAGTCAGTCATTTTTTTCTGAGCCTGCATTTCCGCCATGTTTGCGGAGTCGGAGTCGGAATCAGAGTCCTCACAGAAGATTACTCAGAAAAGTACTTTGCAAACATTATTTATCAAAACCATTTTCTTACAAAGTTAGTTTGAAGGAAATCCGAATTTAAGTTCAGGATCAACATTCAACTTAAATTCCCCGTAGGTGCTAATGTTAAATTTTTTTTCTGAAAGCATCGTGGGACAGGTTGTTTGAACGGTTCAAAGTTGAACTAAAAATAGTTCAAATCGAAAAATCAAATATGGAAATGAGCTGCACTCTCCGAGATCTTTCCAACACAAAAAAAAGTTTATTCCATTCGGATGGTTCACTCAGAAGTTATTAGGTGGGGAAAGGTTGCTTGAACAGTTCAATGTTGAACGAAAAAATGTTCAAATTGAAAATTTAAATACGGTAATGAAGTATCCTTGCTAAGATCCTTCGAACAAAAAAAAACAGTTTATTTAAATCGGACTGTTCACACAAAAGTTATTAGGGGTGACAGCTTGCTTGAGCGGTTCAATGTTGAACAAAAAATTGTTCAAATCGGAAATGTAAATACGGGAATGAAGTATCCTTGATAAGACCTTTCGAACAAAAAAAAGTTTGTTCAAATCGGACTGTTCACTCAAAAGTTAGCATCGCGGGACAGGTTGTTTGAACGGTTCAAAGTTGAACCAAAAATTGTTCAAATCGAAAAATCAAATACGGGAATGAGCTGTACTCGCCGAGATCTTTCCAACAAAAAAAAATTTGTCCAAATCGGAATGTTCGTTCAAAAGTTATTAGGGGGGGACAGACAGACCGACAGACCGACCGACAGACAGACAGACACACAAATTCCCCATCTCAATACCCTACTTTCAAATTTTTAATTTTTCGATATTCATTTTACCTTTTTATTTTTTTAACTTGGCGATATTTTTTTTAATTGGCGATATTTTTTGGACTAGGCGATATTTTTTTTTACTTGGCGATATTTTTTGGACTTGGCGATATTTTTTTTACTTGGCGATATTTGTTGGACTTGGCGATATTTTTTAGATGCATTGAGCTACTTTTAATACTTTTTTCGTCTTTCTTTTGTTTTTAACGGGAAAGTAGGCTAAAAAGCAACTACTAGGGTATCTTTAAAGCAAATGTATAACCACCTATCCTCAAAATTATTTTTTTAAAAATGTGTTCCAATGTTTTCTTATTACACTAAAAACATATATATGTCTTTCAAAGAACAAAAAATCATGCAGTGTAGGGTTAAAGGTTTATCTTTATTACTTTATTTTTTCAAAATTGCAAAAAAATTTCAATTTTTAGACAACAAATTTGAATTTTGAGCTTTTTGGATTTTTTTTAAGTTTCAAAACCCCACCTATGTGAATTCTAGTGCATCAAGGAACATCTGTGCCAAGTTTGATGAAAATCCGACGAAAACTGTGGATTTGTACACTGAAGTGACAAAAGTCATGGGATAGCAATATGCAAATTTTCAGATGGCAGTAGCATCGCATAGAACAGGTATAAATGCGCAGTGCTTTTACAGAGCTTTCATTTCTGTTCAAGTTATTCATGTGAAGAGGTTTTAACGTGTTGATGACCGCACGACGTGAATTAACAGACTTTGAACGCGGAATGTTAGTTGGAGCTAGACGCATGGGTCATGCCATTTCGGAAATCGTTAGAGAATTCAACATTCCCAGATCCACTGTGTCAAGAGTGTGCCGAGAGTATGAAATTTCAGGCATAACATCCCACCATGGACAGCGCAGTGGTCGACCGCCTGCACTTAAAGATCGAGACCGGCGACGTCTGCAAAGAGTCGTAAATTCTAACAGACAAGCAACACTGCGTCAAATCACCGTAGAAATCAATGTGGGACGTACAATGGACGTGTCTGCTAGAACTGTGCGGAGAAATTTGGATTTCTTGGGCTATTCCAGCAGAAGACCGACTCGAGTGCCTTTACTGACAGAACGACATCGCTTGCAGCGACTCTCGTGGGCACGTGAGCATATCGGTTGGTCCCTAGATGAATGGAAAACCGTGGCCTGGTCCGATGAGTCACGATTTCAGCTGGTAAGAGCCGATAGTAGGGTTCGAGTGTGGCGCAGACCCCACGAAGCCATGGACCCAAACTGTCAGCAAGGCACTGTTCAAGCTGGTGGTGGCTCCGTAATGGTGTGGGCTGTTTTTTCATGGCATGGACTTGGTCCTCTAGTGCGACTGGACCGAACATTGACTGGAAATGCTTATGTGCAGCTACTTGGAGATCACTTGCAGCCATTCATGGACTTCATGTACCCAAACAACGATGGGATTTTTATGGATGACAATGCGCCATGTCACCGGGCCACAACTGTTCGCAATTAGTTTGAAGAAAATTCTGGACAATTCCAACGAATGATTTGGCCACCTAGATCGCCCGACATGAATCCCATTGAGCATTTATGGGACACCATCGAGAGGTCTGTTCGTGCCCAAAATCCTGCCCCATCAACGCTTTCACAATTATGGACGTCTATCGAGACAGCATGGCTCAATATTCCTGCAGAAGACTTCCAACGACTTGTTGAGTCCATGCCACGTCGAGTTGTTGCACTTCGCCGGGCAAAAGGAGGGCCGACACGATATTAAGAGGTATCCCATGACTTTTGTCACTTCAGTGTATATGGAACATACATGCATCCATTTTCATTCATATAGATGTTTATTTATTTTTTACCAAAACGGCCATTAAGGAAAGTTTGACCCACCTCTATTCCGAAAGGTTTGATCCGGGTCAAATCTCCTTATTTAGTATTATTTGATGGTATAACCATTTGTAAGTTGCATTCAGCATTTAATTTGTTTGAAAAGATATGGCTTTAATTCAAATAAAATGAAACCGCTAACTATGTTGCCAGTATTATACTGTAAAAACAACAGCTTATTTTTTGCAGTGGAGCAATAATAATAAACAAAATTATAGGGTTTAAACAATTGCCTCATTTTGAAATTCGCTTCGAAAATAAAAAGTTTATTGGAAATTGTTTAAATTCACAAACAAAATATAACATTGTGGACATAGTCTGTGTGATTTTCATGAAAATGACTCGATAATAATTTTTAAGTATTACCATGAGGAATTCCCAATTGTGTTATCTGCTTTTGAAAATATAATCCTCCATTAAATTTTAGTGATGGTACCGAACATTTTTCTTCTTTATGAAACGTACTAGCTTTCTAGCTGATTAAAACGGAAATTTTAATCCCACTTTTTAACGATACTCTAAACCGAAATGTAAATACGTTCTTTTCCTCATGTTTCCGGAAAAGTATGTTACAGGAACTACTTAGCCAATATATAAATTTATTTTTCTTTTACTTTTTAATTTTGCGCGCCGAAGTAGGATGTTGCCTTTCGAAGCTACAAGCTGCTCTTCGAAATTAAACGAAACAAAAACATTCCTCCCTTAATTAAACTCTTTTTAAAATTTATTCTCTGAAGAGACGGAGAATGGGAACACGTGTGTTTCAAAAAATAATTAAGGCCGCCATTTCCATGATCAGCAGTAAACGCAGCAGCTGTTGTTCTGGCATAATCCTCTTAACCCTTTGGTTCCCGCGCATCTGTCGCAAACTTCGAGGGAATTAATCAACGCCCGGAGTCCGACGTTTTCATTTTTGAGAGCTCGTGTCATCGCATATTTTTTAATATAAATACAGGATGAGACTTAATTCTCATGTTTTTTTATGAGGTTGCTATAGTTTTCGAAATAAGTATATAAGTTCGGATAGAATTAACTACGGCTAGTTGTCTTTTTTGGGACCGTCTAAAAATGATGTCATTATCATGACCCACAACTTTTCAGAAGAAAGATAAAAGTATTTGTGATTGTGGAGTCCGACGTTTTCATTTTTGAGAGCTTGCATGGTTGCATATTTTTTAATATAAAGGCAGGATGAGACTAATTCGAGGGGTGTTTTTTTATGATATTGCTATAATTTTCGAAATAAGTATGTAAGTTTGGATAGAATTAATTACTGCTACTTGTCTTTTTTGGGACCGTCTAAAAATGATGTGATTATTATGACCAACAGCGTTTCAAAAGAAAGATAAAAGTACTTGTGATTGCCTAGTTTGTGGTACTAAACTTTTCAAGTCTTCGTCATACAGAGTCGTGTACAGTTCGAAGACTTTAAAAGAAACTTGGAACGTTGATTAAAGGTATTGGATCAATTTATGCACAGTTTGTTGAAAACAAGTGTTTGATAAATTCCAAAATATTTTTTTAAATATAAATGTAGCACTAAACCTATTAAAAGATGGATTATAACTGAGAATCTGAATATCCGTAAAATTCAAATTAATGAGAAATCTGACATTAGTTCTCATTTAGCATAGTACAATACATTTAGCATGTATTGTACATTTACTTGGAGAATTTATTACAAATTGATATAATTTTCGAATGATTGTACCGCCATGATTGTTGAAAACACATTGCTTCTCAATAATATTTTTGGAAAAGTTTTGATTACTTAAACCCTTAGCTATATATGTATTTTTTTTTTTTTTCATTTTGAAATTCTTTCCCCTTGACGCCAAATTGTTTTCACCCAACGAGAAATGTATTTTCAACACCAAGTGAAAAATTCCACAATTTCTTGTGAAGTATCAAAGTTCTTTAAATAACTGCACAACAAATTGTGATATTTTTTAAAAACGTAGCTGCCTTGATAGATCAAAATTTTGCATATTTTTTGAGCTATCATATATTCTTGAATGGTTTCATGGTGAAAATATATTATTGAGGGAGTTTATCTTTGCTATAATAGCATTGTAGATTGAATGAATTCTCTTGTGTCAAAGTCTGGAAGACGGTTCAACTTTCAAAATCCTTAAAGGTTTTTAACAGAATTTAAATTATAAAAATAGGGTCGAGTTTCTGATGAATTTTAACTTAAAATCAAGGTTTTGTAATTAATTTTGCACTACTAATGCAACAAAATTAGAGAGGCTCACGTGCTTATTAACTACCAATCTCAAAGTGGATGTTAGCATTATGAATAGAGACATCAGAAATAGATATACCTGGACTTAGTCGAATTGAGATCAATAGGCAACCTTCTCGGTTGCTATTCCTCCCCTAGTAATGTTTTTTTTTTTTTTTTTTTTTTTTGACTAGATTTGTTTTGCATTCCTATTACACTTGTGGTTTCAAGCTCTCAAATATCGGCCTTTTTTTTTGGCTTTATGTTTACACTAATCCTCGCTTTCAATATTGAAATTAAATATGTACCCTTTGAAAGAAATGCAATGCAGACCATCAGAATTCAATTGCCTTACTTCGTTGGCACTAGCTGGAATAAAAATGTATCATTGAATATCGCTTGACAGCAACCAGTTCCTAATGCGAAAATCAGGTTACCACGATCTATTTCTAACCCCATCGTCTGTATCGATGCACGAATCGAACTTTTCCTTTCTCGAAATGAAAAATGCGTATCGTAATCGTCCAGCAACAGGAGGGGAAAGAAAAAAGTCGAAACCCGAAAGTACATCTCCTCATTTTCTTAAAAAGGGGACCAGCGAGGGCAGAAGTCGTTCCAAATTAAATCACCCTTTTCCTCCGAAACCAATCTTCGAATTCGAAGAAAACGGAGAGCAGGAGGGGGTAAGGCTATATAAGAGGAGCTGACTTATCTGACATTTTGGTTCCAAAAAGACACATGCGGTTCCACTTGTATGTGTATGAAAATGCGTTAAAGAAAAATGGTGCCTAAACTTCAGATGGCCCACCTGATTGAAGTTTAACTGTTCCAACTAATAAAATGAGGATGTTTCATTCATTTAAATTGAAGATAAGCAACAAGGATGAAAATGGGTTTGTTTACTGGAAATATTTCCTCATAAGGTAGTATTTAATTTGAGAATTCGGTTGTCTTACTATAGATTTACTCAATGTGGCGAATTTTGACGGAATAGCTATCATTGATTAAAATAACGAATTTCCAAATTCTTTAAACGAGGTTGGATCCATAAGCCGTCGTGGAACCAAAATGTCGATAGGTCGGCCTGCCCTCTAAAAGGGTTCTGGGAGGGGGGGGGGTGGAGAAATAAAAAAACAATTTTCACGCCGGGGGTAATGGATAACCATTCTCGGGGCTCTAAATTCTTCAGATGGAAGCACTGAGAGGGTTATGAAGGGCTCGGGATTATATATAGGTAAGATTCCCTTTCCGACTCCGAATTTATGGGGCCGCATTGCTCTCTTCATTCACCCCAATGGAGTTCCCGCGCATATGCAGGGATTCAGCGCGAAAAATGGGATCGTTATTATATTTTTTGGTGAGCGCTCCGTGAAAAATGGCGCGGGTTTAAGGTTTGTTTATGCGATTTATCCAGGTTGCGAAATATTATCTAAAATGAAAAGAATGTTGAAGGTTATGTTTCCCCTCAAAAGGGAAAGGCTGCTTTTAATGGATTATTACTACAGTTTAGGTATTTATTGCAACAGGTTTTTGTGCTTCTCTCGAATTTAGTAAATGATTTTAGTATTTGTTGGTAAGTAATTTTTAAGGGTTTTAAAAACTTGAAAACTTTTCAAAAGTCTTTCATTTTTCCATGAAGAGAAATAGATTTTATAATTTTTTATCATCATCCTTACTATAGTTCAATTTTTTACTTTTTTTTCAACAAGAGAAGCGCTTAGAACTTTATAAAATATGAGTTGCTAGTTGTAATTTTTTGTCAACAAACAAAAGGAAGTAAGCGCATATGAGGCAAAGTGAACCAGTTAAGATAATGTATCCTTTTCAAGATAGACAAAATGGAAATTCAATTTGAAAATTACAGTATATTAAGAAAAAACATTATTAGATATAATAAAAGTTGCACTGAAACATTATTTTATATTTTTTGCAGTAAATTTGTACTTTCAAAAAAAAAAAAACCAAAAAATTTTTACTTTTAAAATACTTTGCGCAAGTGAAAAATGAAATATTTTCCCAATGAAATATGTTACTCTGATAATAATGAATATGTTTGATCAAACGAATGAGTAAATAAAAGAATAAATGAATAAGTAATGAATCAATTAACAAATAAATAAATAAATTAATTATGTATGAGAAAAATTATTTTACTAATAAAAATAGTGAATGAATAAGAAACTAAGTGGAATGAATTTCCAACATTTTTATATTCTTCTCCCAGAGTAATTAATTAACTAATTTTCGCAGTAGACATCTCCCATTTCTTGTACACTTTTAAAATTCTCTTCGAACTCAATAAGAACGAAAAAAAAAAAAAGTATTTTTTTTTCTTTTGAAAGATGAAATATTAAAGTTTTTTTTATTATAAAAGCAATCACGATTGCTCTATTCTTGCATTAGACCGTAGTTGGTGTTGTGATTCCTTTTTCAGACTGGACCCGGAGTCTCAGCGAGCACCACCGTCCACGTGCTAATTCACGTGGTACAGGGAATCGTCTGGTCCTCGGCCTCCGCTCCTTCTGGTGGTGGCGTCTATGTTCTACTCCCGCACTCACCCGCCTACACAGTGCACACACACACGAACACACGTGTCCCCCCCACGCACGCACGCACCTATCACAATTCACGATTACGAAAACATAATTTGTCTTCAAGAAGTCAATTTCAAATTAATTTTATTAATTTCGTTATTAATTTTCGACTATTTTACAAGAGTAGAAACTAAACACCCAAACGTTTAAAAAAAAACTCCATTACAAAGTCGCACAGCTGAGCTCGAATGTTCTCCCGTGGATCGAGTTTAGCCTTTGAAAACCTGAACTTTTCCCTCAGAAAAGCTTGATTTGATCTGAAGTGAACTGAGTGAACAATAAATTAAAATTAAATTATAGAACAGACATTGTTGACTGCGTAAGCGGTCTGGGTTGTAAATAGTTATTTGAATGGTAAATAGTTAAAAGTAAAATCGTGTTCATCTACTGTACTGCGTTTTCTTTGAAGACGTGTTCTCACCAAATTAGCTGTCGTGGCCGTCACGAAACTTTCTTCTATATCTATCTTATGAATTCCGGTTACAAAATAAAATACGTACTCGCCCGAGTAATTGGAGACAGCTCCAATTTCCCAATTATCGTAATAACCCTGCAAATGCAGAATCAATGAGCGAAATTGGAAATCATTGCAAAAGCCTTGTTTAGATAAATTGCAAACATTTTATTTGTTAGTAAAAAGAAATTGGCAACAGTTAAAAATTTCAAATCATTGAAAGTTTTCAGCTGTTTTGATAATTAAATAGCGTGAAAGCGATTTTTTAATGAATTAATTTTTCGCATTGTTGACTAAGCGCAAAAATCACCCCACCCTCCCCCTGGGGCGATTGGCGCCAAAATTTAATCGATGCTTGCTTCCTTATTGGGTTAGTGTTATTCCAAATTTCATTCAAATCTCAGCAATATTTCTCGAGATACAGTAGGTGCAATGACAAAATAAGCACTTTTGATTGCTCCACCCCCCTTTGAGATATTGACACACAAATTGAATCAGCGATTGTACTCAATAGGGTCTACCTATGGACCAATTTTCGTTTGATTCCGCCTGTTACTTCCTGAGATATAGCAATCACCCCCGCGCAGAGCACATGCGATTTCTCCACCTCCCTTCAAGATACTGACACACAAATTGAATCAGCACCTGTACTCTATAGGGTCTACTTATGGACCAATTTTCGTTTGATTCCGCCGGTTACTTCCTGAGATATAGCAGTCACCCCCGCGCAGAACACGTGCGATTGCACCACCTCCCTTGGAGATATTGACAAACAAATTGAATCAGCACCTGTACTCAATAGGGTCTACCTATGGACCAATTTTCGTTTGATTCCGCCGGTTACTTCTTGAGATATAGCAATCACCCCCGCGCAGAACACGTGCGATTGCTCCACCCCCCTTGGAGATATTGACAAACAAATTAAATCAGCACCTGTACTCAGTAGGGTCTACCTATGGACCAATTTTAGTTTGATTCCGCCGGTTACTTCCTGAGATATAGCACTCACTCCCGCGCAGAACACGTGCGATTGCTCCACCCCCCTTGGAGGAATTCGCTAAACAAAGTCAGGTGCACCAGTTCACATGGTGGTACATATGTGCAAAAATTTTTGTTCGATTTCATGCAGTAGTTTTTGCTCTAGCGCGGCCACAAAAACTGGTCACACACATACAGACTCACACACAGACACACACACACACAGACAGACATTTTCCAAAAATGGTCGAAATGGACTCAGCGCACCTCAAAACGTGCAAATCCGTCAAAATTCGACATTCGAAAATTTTCACGAAACCAATACTTTCTTCTATATATTAGATATAGAAGAAAGTAAAAACTATAAGAATAAGAATGCACACGCACAAAAGAGGTGGAAGAATGCTAGGATTTACATTTAACAATTTATATAAAAGAAAACGAAGTACTAAGGTAAGTTTGAAAAAGTTATTTAGAATTCCAAATCAAGTACAAACTGTTTATTATTAAAGCAACCACGATTAAACGTACACAGAATTCGTTCCAACAAACGTATGTCAGTGATATTTAATACGCATTTTATATGGAATAAGAAAAAAATAAATATGCAGGAAGGAAATTCTTATTCCAATGTTTTTCCGCCAGGTGGGCAATTCCACGTCAGATCAATCATCTTCTTGACCCGACCATCTCCGAATTTCACAAAATTTAGTATGAAGGACGCATATGGCAAGATAAGTAATTCTGCAAATTTTTAGATTTTTATTGTAAAAATTGTACGAACTACAGGGCTGTAAAAAAGCGTAAAAAGTGCGAAAAAAGCGAAAAGTTGTCACATTCTAATGACCGTAACTTTGCTCCTAATTACAGCAGAATAAAAACTTAAATGCCGTTGTAAAGCTGAAGAATGGAGCTTTCTTTTGATATATTACATGACTTTATTGCGACAGGTTAAGGTTTCAAGGTCATTCACCGTGACTTTTGACCTTGAATATCTCAAAACACGCCCCCTTAGAATTTCTTCAAAAAAATATATTTTATAGCTCCAACACTATACTTCCACTATACCAAAACTTAGGTTGGCACCGCAATGGCAAGGTACTCAAAAAAAATCAGGAATGTTTACATGTTTTACATTAGGAACTCCGTATGTCAAGTCAGTCATTTTCTCGACATCACCATTTTCGATTTTAATGAAATTTGGTGTGAAGGACACATACAGCAAGATAAGTAATCCTGCAAATTTCTTTATTTGTATTGTAGAAATTGCGCAAAATACATTACTGTAAAAAAACGTTAAAAAGTGCAAAAAACACGAAAACTTGTAACATGCAAACGCTTGTAACTTCTCTTCTAATTACAGTAGAATAAACGTTCAAAAACCAATGTAAAGAAAAAGAATAAAGCTTTCTATTGATATACTACATCACTTTTTTAAAGAAAGGTTATGGTTGAATATCTTAAAAGACACCACCTTAGAATTTCTTGGGAGAAAAAGTATTTTATAGCTCTAACACTATTCTTCCACTGAACCAAAACTTAAGCTGGCACCACAATAAAAAAGTACAATTAAGACAGTTTACATATTTTTCTTAAATGTTTTACATTACTTCTCTCCTACTATAATTTTTTATGTGTTATTCCTGAAATATGTATATTTTCACAAATGAACAGGTTTCTCAAATAAGGACTAGAATGTAAAAACAATTTTATTTGATAAACATAATTTTTATCTGTAATTAGTAACAAATCTTGGAAATCAAAAACTGCAAGTTTTAGCCAATGACAATTACGATCACAACGATCAAAACAAAGATATACTCAAACTCAAGTGAATACAAGGTTGAAACAGTTTTGTTAAATCCAATAGAACTGGATATAGAGGATATTCACGGCTATGTTGTAGTGGTGCATGATAAGCATTGGTGGACTGGCTGTGTTTTGGATGTGAATATTCTTATAGAAAAAGTCAAAGTAAGTTTTTTGCACCTACATGGACCATCTGAGTCATTCTCGTACCCACAGAAGCCAGATATTTTGGAAATGGACAAAACATCAGTAGTTGCGAAGGTTGACTTACAAACTGAAAGTGGTCTGACATATACTATCGAGCAAAGAGAAATGGAGATAGTCACCGAAAAGATGGCCTCACTTTCTTGAGGTCTGAAATGTTATTAACTAAAGTGCTCCAGTACGTGTAGGTATTAAAAATATTTTCAAAGGTGACACAATATCAGCCAATAAGATGTGGAAAGCTTAAAATTATTAAAATATATCTGCAGAACTGTAAGCAGGATGTATATACCTGTTAACTGTACAATGCCTATCCACTGTGGAGCCAGGCCTTCCTTCTTTTCTTTTCGAGGGATTACATTAAAGTCTTGTAATTAGAATTTCTGGTGAGTAATGAAATGATAAAACTCCTTTTTTTCTTAAAATAATTCGAGGCTACTTAATTAGTTGTTATAGAGCTTTAACAGATAATTTTATTAATGTTGGAGCAGAATTTCTAACATTGGTTGTTAAAAAAAACTGCCTCTATACGGAAAGCTTTGTCGTTGGCTAAAACTTGCAGTTTTTGATTTCCAAGATTTGTTACTAATTACAGATAAAAATTATGTTTATCAAATAAAATTGTTTTTACATTCTAGTCCTTATTTGAGAAACCTGTTCATTTGTGAAAATATACATATTTCAGGAATAACACATAAAAAAATTATAGTAGGAGAGAAGTAATGTAAAACATTTTAAAAAAATATGTAAACTGTCTTAATTGTACTTCTTTATTGTGGTGCCAGCTTAAGTTTTGGTTCAGTGGAAGAATAGTGTTAGAGCTATAAAATACTTTTTCTCCCAAGAAATTCTAAGGTGGTGTCTTTTAAGATATTCAACCTTAACCTTTCTTTAAAAAAGTGATGTAGTATATCAATAGAAAGCTTTATTCTTTTTCTTTACATTGGTTTTTGAACGTTTATTCTACTGTAATTAGAAGAGAAGTTACAAGCATTTGCATGTTACAAGTTTTCGTGTTTTTTGCACTTTTTAACGTTTTTTTACAGTAATGTATTTTGCGCAATTTCTACAATACAAATAAAGAAATTTGCAGGATTACTTATCTTGCTGTATGTGTCCTTCACACCAAATTTCATTAAAATCGAAAATGGTGATGTCGAGAAAATGACTGACTTAACATACGGAGTTCCTAATGTAAAACATGTAAACATTCCTGATTTTTTTTGAGTACCTTGCCATTGCGGTGCCAACCTAAGTTTTGGTATAGTGGAAGTATAGTGTTGGAGCTATAAAATATATTTTTTTGAAGAAATTCTAAGGGGGCGTGTTTTGAGATATTCAAGGTCAAAAGTCACGGTGAATGACCTTGAAACCTTAACCTGTCGCAATAAAGTCATGTAATATATCAAAAGAAAGCTCCATTCTTCAGCTTTGCAACGGCATTTAAGTTTTTATTCTGCTGTAATTAGGAGCAAAGTTACGGTCATTAGAATGTGACAACTTTTCGCTTTTTTCGCACTTTTTACGCTTTTTTACAGCCCTGTATTTCATACAATTTTTACAACAAAAATCTAAAAACTTGCAGAACTACTTATCTTGCCATATGTGTCCTTCATACCAAATTTTGTGAAAATCGGAGATGGACAGGTCAAAAACTTATTTTTTTTTGATTGATTTGACGTGGAATTGCCCAGGTGAGGGTGACTTGTCTTCTTTATCAATAGCATTTCTCATCGTCAAGTTGCTATTGTTGGAAGAAAAACGCTATTTTGCGACATTGTTGTATACGTTATAACATCTTTTGAGAATGTGATGGCAATAAATGAAAATCACGTTTAATTACGATCTGATCATTTATAGATAAATTATCTGATGAAGTAAAATTGTTTGTTCCTAGATTATTGTTTTTCCTTTATGCACACCTTATCAACTGGTGGTAAAAACAGGGCCTGCTTACGACATATGCCTACTAGGCGGGGTTTTGGGCCCCGTTCTCTTATGGAGCCTCAATTTTGCATTAAAACTTTTCGAACAATCGTGTATTTTCAGAAAAATAATTAAAAATTTATGACATTTTAATTGGAAGCAATCTGAAAGGAGTACTTCCTTAAAGGAGCATTATTATTCATTCTTTTAGTACAAAATTTAACATATTGCAATTGTGAGGAACCCCACGACCGTAGGGGTTCTGAAGAGAATCATAAATTCACGCAATAAACTAAGTAACTTAGTTCTATAATAGATAAAGAGGTCCTAAAGAAGGCATTGCGCAAGGCCCCCAAAGCTTGTAAATCAGCCACTGCATGCTGTTATAGAGTCTTCAGGGGGCTTCCAAATCATTGCGGGTCTTGGTTCTCACTTTTAGTCCGGGAGCTAACTGTCAAAAATCAATGGAATACTGCAAATCGTGATAAGAAGATGCCACTTGGTAGGAATGTTGCTAATGGCTATACAATGAAATTAAGACCCAGAGGCACTTTCAAAAACCGTTTTAATCCAAGATGGCGGCGTTTTTCAAAATGGCGGCCTATGCTACTGCTTTTGCAATTTAACTCACACAAAAGAGGTTTTTATATCAAATCATATGTTTTTCAGGCCAAGAATTTCATTTAGTATGTTGAAAAAAAGCTAAATGTTCATTTTTATGTTTATTTTTTTATTTATTTTTAAGAATTATATTGTTTACGAGAAGACTACATGTAGTATCCAAAATCTTTTAGAAAGTTAGCCAAATTGCGAACGAAGAAAATAAACTGGGAAACCTGGTGCGGTGGTAACCTAACCATGCTCAAATTAGTCTCCTAAGAACTCCACACAAATCTCCCAGCGGTGCTGGTATTGTTAGAAGCATTCCTAGAAGGCTCGTTTAGTCTGTGGAATTAGCGAAAAAAACAGCCGAAATATTTCACTTCCGGATACCAGTGTGAAATTTGGTACAGAGCTTATGTACATATATAAGAACAAAAAACCGCCGGGAGACACTTGATCAGGGGTCATGAACTCCCGTGATGACGTCATCAAGATGGCCACTTTTACAGGTAAATACGTTGGTTTAACTGCTTAAAACTCCATCATAGATGGAAATATTGCAAAACTCAAATGTATCATTTGAAAGCTCTTTGAAAGAGCTATTTGGAAAGATTTAATTTCTCTTTCTGAGGTCAAGGTCCCACCTTTAATGACGTCATCAAAATGGCCTCTTTTACAGGTAAATACGTTTGTTTAACTCCCCCTAAAACTCCATCATAGATTCAAATATTGCAAAACTCAAATGTATCATCTGAAAGCTCTTTAAAAGAGCTATTTAGAAAGATTTAATTTTTCTTTCTAAGGTCAAGGGCCCACCTGTGATGACGTCATCAAAATGGCCGCTTTTACAGGTAATTACGTTTGTTTAACTGCTTAAAACTCTATCATAGATTGAAGTATTGCAAAACTCAAATGTATCATCTGAAAGCTCTTTAAAAGAGCTATTTAAAAAGATTTAATTTTTCTTTCTGAGGTTAAGGTCCCTTCTGTAATGACGCCATCAAGATGGCCGCTTTTACAGGTAAATACGTTCGTTTAATTGCTTAAAACTCCATCATAGATGGAAATATTGCAAAACTCAAATGTATCGTTTGAAAGCTTTTTGAAAGAGCTATTTGGAAAGATTTAATTTTTCTTTCTGAGGTCAAGGTCCCACCTTTAATGACGTCATCAAAATGGCCTCTTTTACAGGTAAATACGTTTGCTTAACTCCCCCTAAAACTCCATCATAGATTCAAATATTGCAAAGCTCAAATATATCATCTGAAAGTTATTTAAAAGAGCTATTTAGAAAGATTTAATTTTTCTTTCTAAAGTCAAAGGCCCACCTGTGATGACGTCATCAAAATAGCCACTTTTACAGGTAAATACGTTTGTTTAACTCCCCCTAAAACTCCACCATAGATTCAAATATTGCAAAACTCAAATATAGCATCTGAAAGCTCTTTAAAAGAGCTATTTAGAAAGATTTAATTTTTCTTTCTAAGGTCAAGGGCTCACCTGTGATGGTGTCATCAAAATGGCCGCTTTTACAGGTAAATACGTTTGTTATACATTTTCAATTTAAAATTGTTATAACTTTTCAACTATTTGTCTTAGAAAATAAAATCAAGCACTATAAAATAGCTCTTTTAAAGCGCTTTTGGATGATATATTTCAGTTTTGCAATATTTAAATCTATGGTGGAGTTTTAAACAGTTACATGAGCCCATTTACCTGTAAAAGCGGCCATTTTGATGACGTCATTACGGGTGGGCCCTTGACCTGAAAAAAAAAAATTAAAGCTTTCTAAATAGATTTTTTAAAGCTCTTTCAGATGATATATTTGAATTTTGAAATATTTAAATCTATGATGGAGTTTTAGGGGGAGTTAAACAAACGTATTTACCTGTAAAAGCGGTTATTTTGATGACGTCATTACAGGCGGGACCTTGACCCCAGAAAGAAAAATTAAATCTTTCCAAATAGCTTTTTCAAAGAGCTTTCAAAGGATACATTTGAGTTTTGCAATATTTCAATCTATGATGGAGTTTTAAGCAATTAAACGAACGTATTTACCTGTAAAAGCGACCATCTTGATGACATCATCACGGGAGTTCATGACCCCTGATCAAGTGTCTCCCGGCGGTTTTTTGTTCTTATATATGTACATAAGCTCTGTACCAAATTTCATACTGGTATCTGGAAGTGAAATATTTCTGCTGTTTTTGTCGCTCCATAGACTAAACGGGCCTTCTCGGAATGCTTCTAACAATAGCAGCACCGCTGGGAGATGTGTGTAGAGTTCTTAGGAGACTAATTTGAGCATGGTTAGGTTACCACCGCACCAGGTTTCCCAGTTTATTTTCTTCGGTCGCAATTTGGCTAACTTTCTAAAAGATTTTGGATACTACATGTAGTCTTCTCGTAAACAATATAATTCTTAAAAATAAGTAAAAAAATAAACATCAAAATGAACATTTAGCTTTTTTTCAACATACTAAATGAAATCCTTGGCCTGAAAAACATATAATTTGATATAAAAACCTCTTTTGTGTGAGTTAAATTGCAAAAGCAGAAGCATAGGCCGCCATTTTGAAAAACGCCGCCATCTTGGATTAAAACGGTTTTTGAAAGTGCCTCTGGGTCTTAATTTCAATGTATAGCCCTAAACAACATTCCCACCAAGTGGCATCTTCTTATCACGATTTGCAGTTTTCCAACAGTTAGCTCCCGGGCTATTTTAGATAGTCGGGCCATGGGTAAAAATATAAACTTATTAGTATGACTTTATAATAGAAAATATATTTCTTTCGCAGTTCATATTCAATTTGCTCCAAGTTCGGATGATTTATTTCTTTTAAAACGAGTTATACGTAAGTGCAAGCAAATGAGCTTGGTTAATAACCACTCTGTCCATGTCACTTTTATTGCAAATTCAGCTTTTAATGCGTTCCTTTTCACTGATTTTCAACTTTTGACTTTTGATGTATTGAAGTTCAGTTATGTTTGCTGTAACCTAAACCATCCCCATAAGTGAATTCAGACTCTTTTAGAGGGGAATTAGTAACAAATATAAAGTTATTTTGAAATGGTTGTTCTTTGATGAACGCAAGGATCAAATGCTTCTTCGGAACAAGTGACAAAAGAAAATAAAACCCTAAAATCTTATAAATGAGTTATTGCTAAGTTGGAAATTAGAAACCGGAACGAGCACATTTATTTTGAATGTTAAACGACAGCACAAAAACTTTTATTTAAATTCGAAACACGGAAATGCAATTAGCTACACACTAATCTAAAAGTTTGAAAGAGTTGCTACTCCTTCGTTCAAAAAGAAATCATGCAAGTATGTTAGTTACAAACTTGAAAATATTTCGAGCACTCCATCTGCAGGAAACAGTTTATTACTCGAGACAAAAGCCTAGTAAATGAACTTGAGAACACATTTTCTTCATTCTGTTGCTAAAATCGATGACTTTTGGTGCTTTAATAAGCTCACGCAATTTTGTATGGAACTTATGAATGTTTTGACTTTCTCAAATTGGTTGTCGCTCTTGATGGATTCGGTTCTTAGGGTGAAAAATTGCAAGTTGTTATTTAGAATAGAATTGTCCTCGGCGTTTGGTATAAAGTTTTTTTTTTAATGAGGAAACTTAGATGCATTCACAGCATAATATCTCTAATGAAAATCATTGTCACTGTTGCGCTTATATTGTAAAAAATGTAGCATACCGACAGCTGTGTAGTAGTTACTGTTAGTCGGGAGCCCGAATTCCTTTTTGTACGTAGGATGGAGGAATTTAAGCGAAAAGCACGTATAGTGCTTCTCTGATAAGTTAAGCAATGACCTTGACAATGTTATCCTCTTTTTGTGGAATTTAGTAAAAAAGGAACGTGTGACCATACACACACACATTAGAGCGGGCGAAATAGTAAATCAAGAAATTCCCTATTATTCCCTAAAATAATAAACTTTGTTGAAATGATTGCTCAATCTTCCAGAGGAGCTCTATATCTAATGTTGGAAGATGGCTTCCTATTGGGGAGACAGACTAAAGCACTATCTATCAACTAAATCTTGACACAGAACAGAGGGCGATCAATCCTTGAACGATCCCAAACCAGTACATCTGACTAGTGATGAGAACTTGGAGTCTATTATGATCATGAGTAGTTTAATGTGTAGCAGTAAACATAAGAGTACACGGAGCGTCATTGAGTGACCGGTGTCGCACCCACGACCCTTGAAGCCCCCTCCCCCCCCAATATCTAATCTATATATCGGGTTACCTACATAGCTTACTGTAAGTCAAGCTAAGAACAATGATGTTTTAAATAAATAGCTCTTTGATCTGTATAAATAAACTTAGAGAAGACGGTATTAGTAGTCAAAATGCACATAATTCATATCTAGCGGCGCTTTTTATGATGTTAATTTTGTGTGTAGCGTAATTTACGTATTTAAGATACGTTACAGCTTATCTTAATACACAGTTACAGCTTATCTTCTTGGAAAATTAAATAGCACTAGCAATTCAGTTCTCAATCTAGGTAAGAAAAAAACAACCATCTCTTTTTCTTGTATACTAAACTCCACGAAAAAAACTACCCTGTGAAAATTGCAATATGTCACACCTTATAACATAAAAACCCGAAACACATGTTTCGTAGTTACGGTGATTTTTATTTTGCCTTTCTTTTTTTTTTTTGTGTGTGTTTTTTGACAACTTAAAGGAATCCAACACTTAGAAAATCCAGTTACTGTGTGTGAAAGAACACATTTCTCTCCTTAATTATTCCGATCTTATTTAAATCCCGGTCACGAAACGAAAACTGATGTTAACTTTCAAAACGCAGAATTTGTCGGGGTAAATGCAGGTGAAAAGTTTTAATTACATTGCTATTGAGCATGAATATATTCAAGAAGGAATTAAAAGAACTTTGCTCCTTTAGATGGGAATCACGACTTCGCACTCGCTCCTGCTGCGAAACTAATTCTATTCCTTGGAAAGAAATATTTTTTCGGAGGTTTTTAAACAGGAATTTTTTTCTTCCGTTAACATGGACGAAAAGCAAAATGGCGAAAGGTTTCTGCAAACCAATAAACGATTCTTTTGCATTTCTTGTTCGTCGCTTTTTCCGAACTTGCTTTTTTTTTGTTCCCGCATGAGTGGTAATGGGGGAAGAGTTTGCGAATACAACGACTATTGGGAAGAAAATAATGTCCAAATAAAAGCAAAAACCGACAAAAAAGTATTGAATAATAATTTTGAGGGGTTATAAATAGGCATTAAAAAATGCTTGAAATTCTGGAAAAGGAATAGTAAAATTAACTGAGTTGGTAGAAAATTATGTACAGTTTTTTCTGCCGGTTCAACTTTACAAATTGATTACTTCTTTCGTCTCTTCTGTACAAACTTACGGATGCGCATCATATGTTGAAATTAAAACGTTTTTTCGAGACAAATAACGAATCTGAACTCGAAATGGTAACAGAAGAGAAATGGTTCAGAAAAGTATCGCTTAAAACTGTGTTCGTAAATACTATGTTTATACATATTTTCTTTAAATGTCAGAATTATATCCGTTTGATAACACTAGTCTACAATAAAGAAAAAAAAAAAAAAACGAATTTTGACATCCTGAATTCAAATTATGTATTTTGCATCACGATTTGCGATAGAACCCTACTTCATGGGTTTATTGTTTCGACAAATGGCTCCTGTCCACCAGAATCGTGTTTATTTACTCACAACTTTTTCGACTTTACACAATTAACTTAGACAAAAACGGTACTTAGTGAACGACATCCAGCATCCAACATCTGTATCCAATCAACTTTATTTAATAAATGTGGTTTACTTCTTCACAAAAAGACAATTACTTCAAAACATGGATCATCTTCCTGCTCATTTGTAAACTTTATCACCCTGTAACTATTCTAATATGGTAGTTAGGTGTGTAAGAGGTTGCGATCATCAATATAAGGTATTGGGGGTAATGGTGAATAGCAAATTGGGATACTTCACTGTGTTTTAAATTTACATGTAAATCCTTGAACGATTGTAATGAATAAATAGCAGTCAGAAGAGTGCTTTTGTGACTAAACACCATACTGCTGTGCTAAGCACAAAAGTCGTATCTGCACTTTTTAACAAAATTAAATTATCGCCACCAGGTGGCTCTTTGTGACGCATTTTACCTAAATACACAATTCTGTACCTCAGAACCAGACTAACGTTAAGTCCACTTTCGTAATTTTCGTAGAGGGAAAACGATTGTCGAATACATGTTTTTCCTTATGAAAAATGACGAAAGTGACTTAGTTGTCTGTTCTGAGTACAAATTATGCGTCATTTGAGACCGGGAAATATTTTTAAAAAAATTCTGAAAAAGTTTCATTTGAATCAAATACATGGTGGCGCAAAAGTTTAAAGAGTTTTATCTCAGTTTGAGCTCGATTGCAGATACCACTTTTGCGCTTAGCATGGCAGCATACCATATATAGCCAAGCCCATATTTCGAAATCTTTCAGTTCAGTGGTGCATAAACTTTATCTACCTGAGAGCAGCAAAACATCATATTAGGATGGACATCGTAGCCAGACCACATGTAATTTTATTTCACTGCAGGATAACATGGGGGGCAGAGATTTTGTTAAGAAACAGTTGACCACTCCAAACTGATGATTGATAAAAAGCATAAAACTGTGCTTATTAATACTCGGCCTGGATGCCACAACAAGTTACTTGGAGTTTTTAATAATGTTTTTGAGTTGCTAAATGTGGTTCAATACGTTTTTATATTGACAATAAAGAATTTTTCACATTTTTTTTAGTTTGTTAGTCCTTTGTCGCGTTTTTTAAGTGTTGGCCTTATTGGGGAGGGGACCCTTGATTTTATAAGGCCAAATGGTTTTTCTTTGTGAAAACTGCTGTAAAGCATAATTGAAACCTAAATTTTTACACGGAGTTATTATTTTTCATTTATTATGAGGCATATGATGAATGTGCAAAATTTGAAGCCAACTGAATCATAAATGAGCGAGATACTAGGCTTTGAACCTCAGTGCGGTCTAACTTGGCATACTCACCATTTTACAATTCTGTGAAAATGACTTACTTCAATGATTGATGGTTCGCAATTTTAAGTACTATCACTGGTTTAAAGCGTATGCTTTTCTTTTATTTCGGATGACTGCCTTCAAAATACTATGGTTTAGGAAAGTCAATGATTTCGTTAAATGTGACTTAGTTGATCTTGTGATTTTGGTTAAAAACTCACTCCACAAAACAACTAATTCTAAAACCTGAAGAAATCACCACCAATGTTAAGAAACAGTTTTCCGCCGAAAATAGTTCCTGAAACAACAGTCCAAAAACCATCATTTCTTCTTTCACGAAACCCGTTTTATTTTTTCTTTTCGCGTTCTTTAACAAGTGAGAAAACTATATTCCACATCATTTCTTTCCCAACAAAAGGAAGCTATGAAGAGCGGGAAAACGTATCTCGAAGGCGTTTGTTTCCTTAAAACGTCATTCTTTCCCGGTTATGAAAGAAATGAAAAAAATAGGGGAAACAAGAAAGGATTGGCGTTTCAATATTCGTCATGGCTTTGTTGTGGGATATAGACAGGACTAAAAAATTCCAATCAATAGAATTCTTCGCTGAAAGAACTTCTGGAAAGGCGTATGTTGTTCGGAAATGCAGTGGGAACCTTTTTGTTGTAGCTTTGTAAAAAGGGTAGTTATATTTTATGCATCATATGCTTCTCATCTTCTATTCTGGTGAAAGGTTTAAAATGTAGAAATAGTCGCCGCCGCATTTGATAAATATCCGTAGCAAAGAAAAAAAAAGAACAGATTGTGACATCTGTAACACAATGCAACGACTTTTTTTGTGTCAGGGATATTTTTTGGAAATACAAAAATGTTTCAAAATCGTTTATTTATTTTTTGGAAGTGATCTCTACCAGGTGTGAAACTAAGAAATGTAATTTTTTTTTTCTAAAAACATGGTAAATTCGGAAAAAGGATGAAAATTGCTTCATTCAAAATGTGTTCCATTGCTTGTATACATTTTCTTCGTCTTTTGAGCAATTTGTGAATACTAAGATAAAAATTTTTTCCTCTCAGCTGCAAGCAGCAAACCAAGTATATTTTTGATATCTTGGTAGTGCTGCTCAGCAAGTGTGTGACCCATCGATGCAAGCAAGAGGTAATCGGAAAGAACCATGTCTGGTGAGTAAGCTTCATGGGTTGAAACTTCCGAGCTGAGTGCTTCCGACGTGTCGTGAACCTGTTTTGTCGATGTGATGGAGCATTGAGCACCAAAAAAAAAGAGATTTTCTGCAACCTCTTTCTACCTTATGACTTTATTTTAAAGTAGTGAACGAGGTTCCAGTAGGTCTCTTGTTATTGGTAACGTTTTGTTTCAAAAATGTATCTCACAATGATTTTTCGATTGCAGACCTACAGTGGTGGACAGAATTATAAACTCAACTTTTTAAAGTTTTGTTTTGATTATAACGCGACGCAGTTTAAGTTGTTTTCACTAAAACGAAGATGAATAGTTGACAAAATAGTTTTATAATTAGTTCAAACTGTCAATTAAATAAAAAAGTTAATTAAAGTTATGAAACTTGCAAACTTAAAATTTTATCATTACGTGAAACCTGGACAAAAGTATAAACTCAAAGGCAAAAAATCCAGGATTACGATAAAGTTTTGATCGAAAACGGTACTTTGAAGCATTATTAAGAGTAAGTGTTGCCATTATTGACTGCTAAAAATTTCAGTTTTCAAAATAAATGAGAAACGTTAAAATTCACAGCTGGACAAAATTATAAACTCAAAAATCCGATCATTGTTTTGGTCATAACTTAACCCGGTTTACCTTTTTTTCGTTCAAGTAAAGATGAAATACTGACTAACTAATCCTAAATTCAGTTTAACTCATAAATTTAATAAAACAAACACTGAAATTTCGAAAATGCTCAATTTTAATATCACATCATCACTAGAAACTTGAACAAAAGTAACAACTCGCTAGTCAGAAACTGTGAAGTTTGGTAGAACTTGGTTCGAATGTTTAATGATTTAACAACGGAAAATGAATCAATTTCTCATAAAATAATATAAACTCAGAATACCACATTATAAAATGATAAATTCACAATACGACATTACAATTTATAAACTCACAGTTTTTAAGTGTTATTTTTACAATTGCTTTAGGAAAACAAAGGAATATTTAATTTTTCTATTTGCATGGATAAATTGAAAAACGAATAACTAAAATCCATGCTTAATTAATTTGAAAAATTTACATTTGCATGAAATCTAGCCATCTGTATAAACTAAAAACGTTCAAAAATGA